>VOQJ01031655.1:0-16878 GCA_015052665.1 Apistogramma diplotaenia
CTGTCCCGGTGGTTAGCCCTGTCCTGTGGTTAGCCCTGTCCTGTGGTTAGCCCTGTCCCGGTGGTTAGCCCTGTCCGGTGGTTAGCCCTGTCCTGTGGTCAGCCCTGTCCTGTGGTTAGCCCTGTCCTTTGGTTAGCCCTGTCCTGTGGTCAGCCCTGTCCTGTGGCTAGCCCTGTCCTGTGGCTAGCCCTGTCCTGTGGTCAGCCCCGTCCCAGTGGTTAGCCCTGTCCTTTGGTTAGCCCTGTCCTGTGGTCAGCCCTGTCCTGTGGCTAGCCCTGTCCTGTGGTCAGCCCCGTCCCAGTGGTTAGCCCTGTCCTTTGGTTAGCCCTGTCCTTTGGTTAGCCCTGTCCTGTGGTTAGCCCTGTCCTGTGGTTAGCCCTGTGCCGGTGGTCAGCCCTGTCTTGTGGTTAGCCCAGTCCCGGTGGTTAGCCCTGTCCTGTGGTTAGCCCTGTCCTGTGGTTAGCCCTGTCCCGGTGGTTAGCCCTGTCCTGTGGTTAGCCCTGTCCTGTGGTTAGCCCTGTCCTGTGGTTAGCCCTGTCCTGTGGTTAGCCCTGTCCCGGTGGTTAGCCCTGTCCTGTGGTTAGCCCTGTCCTGGGCCTTTCTGTGTGCAGTTTGCATGTTCCCCTCTGTACCTGGGTGGGTTCTCTGGTTTCCCCCCACAGTCCAAATACATGCATGTTAAAGTGTGATTGGTCTCACTCTGTGTGTCAGTCATGTGACAGACCTGACCAGGCCTTTTGCCCTATAACAGATGTAATAGGCTGAATTAGAAAAGTATGCCTTTCAGCCTAATATAACAAACCTATTCATCCTAAACTTCTTCAAAATAAGACCTCATTTTTCTTTTTTAATATCGGAGTTTCTAAAACCTGTATTCACAGTTTATCCTGTGTTTCCTGCTGCCTTTCTATTCTAATTCCTGCCCTGCACACTCGCTCACACACAGAGCACCAAACACAGCAAACGTCAGACTGGCAGCATCATCCCCCTAAAGGAAAACTGGGCATCGATGGGCACCAGGCGATTTGTCCGTCTGTCTTTGCAGCTCTGAGGTACTGACGCACCGACCTCCCAGTTCTGTCCTGTCAGCAGAGTTGTGGGGGAGCTGAGAAACTGTGATCAGCCGCTGCAGGACGATCTTCTGTGGAGAGGAGGAGGAGGAGGAGACTTAGAAGGAGGTCTGACATGCAAGGAGGATTGTTATCAGGTGCATATTTCAAATCACATGTTAATATTCTTTCCATATTTAACTAAATACAAACCGCATCATCCCTCAGATTCTTCCTCTGTGTCAGTAAGTGGTGAAACAAACTGGTCCCAGTTTCCTCCTTTGATCGCTCTGCCTCTGTTTTGGCCAACTCGCTGCCCGCCATCACTGTTTATAACAGCCTATATCCTGGAAACCTTTTGTCCTGCAGGTCCTATTAAACAAAGCCTGCTGCAACACACTGCTGCGACTGACACAGCAGCCAATCCCAGACCAGCACAGCGTCATAATTAAGGTAATAAGACCCCAATAGGAAGAGAAGTGGTTCATGTAGGCAGGAGACACTGTGTTCAGATCTGTGTTTAAGCTCTAAGGTTTTCCAACTCTCCTTTGGTCACATTTTTACCAGATTATTTTAATAAAAACGTCCTTGTTTTTAAAAAAGGCCACTCAGACAGGGACACAGGAGGTCTCTGTATGCGTGGATGCTTTCAGGGGAATCACAGCAGGTCCTGATGGTGGTGACCCGACGCCTCAGACTCTTCCAACACTGTACTGCGAGCAACCAGCAACTCTTCCACTGCGAAGGCCATGCTGTTATAATAGCAGCAGTGGGTTATCGCTGTCTTGCTGAAATATGCAAGAACGTCACTGAAAAAGGCATGTGCATGCACGTGGACGATTAAAGTATATAATGTTCATCCCCCTCCGCAAGTATTGGAACAGTGAGGTCATACCTGGAAAACCTGGAAATAAAAGCTGATACATTGATCTTATTGTGTCATTTTCAAATGCAAATGTTTTCAGTGGCTCACTTTTCCAAAGCTGCCATTAAGCCGGCAAAAGATGTTTACATTTTTGTGCAGCTCTTCATTTGATGCGTGGATGAAGAAACAAAGCTGCACCTGAGACTGCACTTATTGTCCTGGCTTAAGCACACAGTGCATGTGTGTATGCGCTGTGTCTTTGGGGGAGTTGCAGCTTCAGTTACACGAACACAAACCTCTCTCATGTTGCCGTAAATCGCATCAAACACAGAGACTCTGTCTTCATCCTCCGGCTCTCGGTCTGTCCTCGGAAAACTGCCGACTTCCCGCTGCCAGCTGCTCATCGCCGCTGTTCGGTGACTCTTGTTATACTCGTTCTCCGTTACCATCGTAACACAGCGCGACAACATGCGCTTGACGTCAGTACGTACGTAGGCACAGATGTGTATAGTGTAATATCTATGTAATATTTATCCCCAAATTCCAGCAGCGAAAACGTGGAAGACAACCTGTGGCCGAATAAGTGAAATCAATGTAAAAAAAGCCAATAAATAACAGTTAATAATAACTTTGAGTCACTGCCTTGTAATCGTGCCTCATTTTTAACTCTTAATCTGATTTTTACCTCATAACTTAACTCGTCTTTCTAAGTAAAAGCTGACTTTTCAGTCTAAGAGCTGATGGTCAGATAATTATATGTACATTCACAAACTGCAGGGATCTCTGACGCGGACCTCAGACTGCAGTTTCAGACCACCGCCAGCAGGTGGTGATAATTTAACATTAACTGACTGTTATGCGCTGTTTGTGAGCAGCAGTGAAGCTCGTGAGCACCGAAGGAAATCCACCCTAAAACGGAATCTTACTTTTTAAATGTATTTTATTTAGTTTATATAAGTAGGTATAAATAAACAAATTCAGATATTTTCTCTGCTAGGAATTGGTTACACATTAAATTTATCAGCTGAAATTTTAATTTCATCTATAAATTTAATCTACTCATCATTCAGTGACTGAGGATGTTTCTCTATTTAAAATATAATTATATATAATTTTGAGCAGCAAATATTCTCTGCATATTTGCAGCCTCCTTTTGCCGTAAGGAGCCACGTTAAAGCTGAAACACTGAAATAGGAATTCATGTTTAGGGTGTACTTCCCCATGAACGCTCCCGGAGCGGAGCGCAGCAGAGATCAGCAGACGGTGGAGGGACGGGCGGCCTCAGCAGCTCGGATCGCCGCGCAGGATGGACCGATAAACGGCTCTGTTCGAGGCTATGTTCAGGTACTACCTTCGTGGTCGTTTATCTTTTTTACCTGTGGGGGGGAAAAACAGTCAAAGTGAAATCCTGGAAGCAGTTTGTCGTCGGTTTGTTCGGCTTCTTTGCACACCCAGTTTTGACAGCTGAGCTCAGCACCATCATCCTCCTCCTCATCGTCATCCTCATCATCATCTGTATGATTTCAGCCTGCAGTCCTGTTTAATGCCAAATTAATTATTAAATGTGATGTGTTTTTGTAGTTGTGTTTAAACAGCTTTTCTTGTAGTGAAAATGTTGAGTCCGTTTAGGCTGTTTGGCTCCACGTATGGCGCGTCTCCAGCATGTTGAAGGGGAATATTTCACACTGCAGGTGTGTGGCCTGTTCATGCCACACTTAGTTTGTACCTGTAGCCTATTTACACAAGGCTAGAAACACAGTGTGATTCATTCAGGGGACAGCAGGCCTGCGGTGTGATGCTGAGGAGACGGCTTGTGAGAAACACCGTGAATTTCTTCTTTAAGCTGCGATTGGTTATAAACGAAAACTGAATTATTCACAGGATACGTTTCTGCAGCCTGTTTTATAAAACATTGATGGGATTTCTGCTTGAATGGGCTCTTTAGGTTTACTGTATATTTTATCACCTCTTGGTTTACTGGTTATTTTACTCAGAAACCTGAAATTAATTTAATTTATTTAACCAGTGTGACCCAGTGGCTGACCAAGGGAGCAGCCACACAAACTGAGAACATATTAAAAAAAAAAGAAATCCCACCAAACAACAGCAGAGCATGTTGAGTTTGACCTCATTTCCTGTCATACATGTGCTCTGCCAGTGGTGGATATTCATATAAAATAATGCCAGAGCTTCAAATAATGAGGTTTGTGTTCACATAAGCCAGAAGCTGAGGCTCTGTGATGTCAGAGAGAGAAGATGCCCCTAATATAGTGGTCTCACACACCGAAGCCCCGCCCACCTGCTGGCTGGCCCTTCTGTTTATGAGGGGAAGCCAGTCAGAAAATAAATAAATAAAAGCTGGCCTGAAACAGTTGTTCTCAGTCTCAGGAGTGGATCCCAGCAGTCGGGCAGATGAGGACCCGACGGGCTGCACCGAGGCCCAGGACAGGAGCATTATTTTAAGCTAGGATCACTCAAAGCTACTCTGATAGAGTCCAAGAATAAAAATATGGAGCTGGAAAATGGTTCCGTTTACTTTAGAGAGTCATTAGTAGTTACTGCTCCCTTATGCAGCCAATCAAACAGGAGCACTGAGCCCGAGTGAGAGTGTTTCTGTAGCAGCAGGCAGACGCTGGCTCGCAGCTGGTTTGGTGTTTCAGGGGATTTTACTTCTGTCAGCGTGAGAAATAAGGCCCCGGCGCTTTCCTTTCAAATATGCCATTCAGCTCACCAAGTGCTAAAAAATATAGCCAATGCTGCATTTTTACATATAAGCAGCAATATTTAATGCATGTGGAGTCTATGTAGGCCAGTCTATGATGTACTGAATCACGTGAAAGGCTGTAAATCAAATAGAAAAACCGTTTTTTCTGTGTTCTCACTTCTTAAACACATTTGATGCTCAGTGCTTTGCAGTTTCCTCCGTGGTGTTTCTGGAGTCTGCAGGGATGATGATTAACTCCCAGCTGTAGTTTAAAATATTGATTTGTGAGTCTAGTTGATGTTTGCTGCCTTCTTACACACTGGGAGAGATTTACGGCTCAGAGCAGCACTGGAAGAAATGACGTTTTCTCAAATGTTAATAATTAATTGTTCCATCCATTAACCTTTCGTTTCATGTGGGATTCTTTTCATCCCGTGGTCTTAACGGTTGTTTTCTCTCCTGTGTAGATTTCTTTGCCATGGAAATGGATATGACACCAAAATTCTCCTCAAAAGACGAGGAAATCAGCTTCTGGAAGGCTCTTTCCCTCAAGTACAAGAAAAGGTATGGAACCAGCCTCTCTTTGTCCTCGGTGCCTCAGCCCTTTGGTGAGACGGGCATGATAACGATCAGCAAACCCCTGAATGTGGACTTCACTGTCTTCTATCGTCCCTTCTCTTTCTTACAAACAGAAGCTTCAGATAAAGAGTCCAGTGTACAGTGTACCTGCGGGCCAAAAGCCCACACTGCAGACTGCTTAAATCAGTGGTCTCAAACTTCTGGCCGACGCCCCCCTATCAGCTATTTTTAATTCCACTTTCTCTCTAATTAACGCAATAATTTCACCGATTTTTTCTCTCTCATGCAACAAACTACGACCGCACGGTGAGAAGAACGAGGGAGATGACTGCTGTGATCCCAGCAACAACTTTCCCACTGGTGGTGCTGCAGCTGAAGCAGCTGAAGCTGCTGAAGCATGAATTATTTTTCTCCTCGTGCACAGCGTTGAAATCGAGGTTACTGGGAAGTGAGAGCCCCAATTTGCACCCTAAACGTGATTATATATAATTCATCCTTCATTTCTGAGATGTTCTCAGTCGTAAGTGGAACATGTGAGTTATTAAGCTTCACATTGTAGTCCCAGTCCCGCCTGACTGCATGGCTGGTGTAAACAAATATGTGGTATGAGAAAGTATTATTGGCTATTGTCTGGCCGTGGTGTGTCCACAGACCTGTGCTGAGGTCTGAGGTTGCTCTGATCTTGATCCTGTGATGCTTCACAGCAGCGTTTTCCCTTTCCTCTGGCAGCTCCCTGCACACGAAGCAGCAGCACAGAGAAACTGTTCCCCAGTGTAGAAGAAGATCTCAAAGCCACCCAACATCACTGAGATCATCAGCATCAGCTTCTTCATAGTCGTGAGGCTGCACAGTATAATGATGAATAATACATGTCTATTTAAAAAGAAGACATTGGATGATATTTAGATTTTCTGGTTGTGCTGCTCTAACACAGTCAGGGATGAAGAAAGATTAAATCCTGCTTGTCTTCTTCAGCTTTGCATCTCTGGTGTTCAGAGGAAAAGCTCGTCAGTAGCTTTACGTATGCAAACGTCTCTGTTCTTCCTGCACCTCTGGATAGCAGCTGTTCCTGAACCCACAGATGTATTTGGGAATGACATTTGAATCAGAAGATCTGATCGTAGCCAGTCGGCTCTTTGTGTCCGTGGCAACGGCAGCTCATTTTAGGAACGCTTCATCTGCTGTCTGTCATCTTCCACTTTCATTTAGCCACTGCTGTCGGCACATCCAGTGACACTCGTGAGAGAAGCAGTGAAATCTTCCTCCTCACTTTGTCCCAAAGCAGCAGCTCGTGTTTCACATTAAACATAAAAGCCTCCCACGTCTCTTTGTCCCGTCTTTGAATGACTTCATGCAGCGATTCTCATCATTCAGCATCTCTGTCTCATTTGGCTGAAATCTCATCCTCTGATTAAGATCCGCTGGTATCGACTGCAGGAAACTCAGGCCCAGTTATGGAAGCTGCTGGCCTCCTTCAGTGATGGAGCCATCGACGCTTGTGCCTCTAAGTAAAGTGTATTGTTCAGTGCAGCTTCACAAAGCTCTGACGGGATATTTTTGACCAACAGGTTTGGATCAAAAGTGCTGTCCTGTCCGCTGCACAGAAAAGAGGTGACGTGGTGATTTAGTGATAACATGGGGAGGAAAAAAGGGTTCCCTTGTGACACTGACACAGTGACAGAGGAGGCATCAGTGTGACAGGCAGCCTTTACACAGTGGAACCAGTCCACAGGCTCACCATCACCTCAGTGGCTCTGAAAACAAATGGATGTGTTGGCTCGGTGCCACCTCGAGCACTTCAGCTCACATGATGCCATTTTTAGACAGCTGTGTGTGTGTGTGTGTGTGTGTGTGTGTGTGTGTGTGTGTGTGTGTGTGTGTGTGTGTGTGTGTGTGTGTGTGTGTGTGTGTGTGTGTGTGTGTGTGTGAGAGACTGCACCAGCAGACCCTTATATAATCAGCACTTTGTGGTAAAGCTGCTCCGCGATCACGAGGCTTGGTGTATGTTTTGAAGGTTACATCGGAGACGCACTTCCTGTTGAAAGGTTTGTGAGCTCACTGCCGACCTGATCGCTGCAGAAGTCGGTGTCATTCATTCTAGAAGCAAACTTGCAGTTTAGGAAATAAAGCTATAAAGATGGTAAATCATTGAGCTTCTCATAGCTGAATGTGACAGAGTCACAGGGCCGTGGTAATAAAGGCTTCAAGCAGAGCTGGTTGTTATCTGATGATCCTTTTGATTTTGTTTTGAAGGCTTCTGGGAATCGAACCCCAGAATAGGCACCTGAAAATGACCCTGAACTGAAACTTTGTCCTGCAGCTTTTTGCTTTAGTTTACTTGGAGCATCATCAAAGACCAACTTCTTGAAACAATCCAGGAGCAATTTTGTGGCAATATTTGCATTTTGCATCACGATGGAGCTGAATCTTACAGTTATCTCTTAATCAGATCACGTGTCTCTGCTCCGTTATGCTACAGTACAGAGTGCCTTACTAAAACCTTTAGTCAAAACATATTATCACAATAATTTACTCACAGTGCATTACAACTGCAATATCATAGTGAGATTCATCACTTTTTTTAAAATTGCGTTTTCAGTTTTTTCTTTATCCAGTAAAATAAAGCTTCCTCACTTCAGTCATAAAAAGTCACGTGTTGTGCTTGAATGATTGTGATGAGATATCGTGGGGGGATTCTCACCTCTGCTGCATACCAAGTGAAACTGGCTTCAGCTACAAAGCCACAGTCGCACCAGTTCACTGATCTTTGAATCTCAGGTCGAGCTGAACCTGAGATTTCTAAACTCGGCGCACAGCAGACATCTGTTCTTTTCACTTACTCTTTCTAAATGTGGTGAAATGGTCACTTTTGGCTGAAGTGAATTTCATGCAAAAGGAAGTATTTAAATATTAATTCATCACTTAATATTTGATGCTGTTGCTGCCCACCTGCTGTTGCGAGAGAATGTAGCTTCTACCAAACAGCTAAATCCTCTAAAACAGCCACTTTAGGTGACACAAACTGCATTGGAGTTTGGGGGATTGTATCTGGGTCGGATCTCCAGTAGCCAGAGGACATGCAGCAGTGCTAAAAATAAAACTACATCCAGCTGTAAAATGTGATGAATGCAGCCACCAGCCGTGTCTCCCAGGCTTGTACGCCGACCTCTTTCTGTCTCTGCTTGTTGTCTAATGGCTCTTTTTTGCGTGTCTGCCCACAGCTGTGAGGAGGCTCAGGAGGAGCTGCTGGAGTTTCAGGAGGGAAGCAGGGAGTTGGAGGCTGAGCTGGAAGCACAGCTCGGCCAGGCCGAGCATCGAATGAAGGACCTGCAGTCTGAGAACAACAGACTCAAACATGAGGTTGAAACGCTCAAGGTAACTGCAGTGGGGAAGGAAAGCGTCTGTCCATAGACGCTAAAAAGATGGATGTAACTTCTGTGATGGACATTCACTAATCAACAGGTGATGTCTTGTGGGCTGCAGCCATCATTTATGTGTCAAACTAAAGGGTCTAGTTTGGGTCACCAGTGGATTTATAAGCTCGAGAAAATTGCAGAATCCGTTTGCAATTTGTAGGTTTGCATCCATTTTTACACTAAAAGCTTCATGACATGTATGATTACGTGATCAGAGATCCTGTTGAAACACTTTTACACTGACCCCTGGCAACCACTGGTCATAATGGTAAAATGTGTAATGCCCAACTGGTTAGCAAAAACCTCCTTTCCTTCACTAGGCGATTGCACGTAGTTTTCATAGAACACACCAACTTGTCTGCAAACACTTGCCAACTGCTCTCAAAGCGGGAGTGAAACCCAAACAGGAAATGGAGATCGTTTACCTTCAAAGTATTAGTTGCACCTTGCAGTTTTTCAGGTTTGGCTGTCACATGGTAGCAAGAGAAGTCAGCACCTTCCATCAAACTACAATCAGCTGCAGCCTTCTGCTAGTGATCTGCCAGCAGCCTCCATTCATTCCTGTGAATTTTCCAAATCGGGAGCTGAATTCTCTGATTAATCCGGAATAATGGAAATGTGGCTAATGAGAGCTAATCTGTTTTTATTTCGTTTGAAACAAACCTTCATTCAATAAAAAAACAACTCTGAACTAGCAGTCAAAAAGTTTCCTATCACTTTAATATGCTACAGCTATTTATTATAGCTTAGCATGCTAAAAGCTAGCTATCAAGCAGAACCTCTGTAATTACCATTTTATATCTCGTTTATTCACTTAAATCAAAAATTGTCTCATTACAAGCTAATATTAGTCAGCTTGAACTGTTTTCAGCATCTTTCGTGAGTTAAACTTCAGTGCTAAAGATCAGGTAAGGAGCATGTTGGCACCACCATGTGCTCAGGAGCGTTTGGTGCCATTTTCTGGCATTTTATGAACATCTGACAGACTGATTGCTACCGAGCTCTGTGACTGACTCTCTCTCTGTGTTTATAATGAGGCCAGCAGTTTGTATTTATCTTTCTAATATTAACAAGACATTAGCCAAGTGCCTTCATGCATATCCTTGAAATAAATATGAGGGTTTTTTGCAGCCATCCTATATCATTTCCTGCCCTTCGGCGCAGTCTCCTGGGAGTGAAGATGCACTTACTTTGTCTTTGTGGTTTATGTAGGAGATCACAGGCATATTGAGATCACACCTTGGCCTTTTGGAAGAACAACACCTCTTATTTTTCTGGGTCTGTGTTTGTTTGCCTGTAACGGTTATCATGTGGTTTACTGGCCTCTATGAAAATAAAGTTTACACCTGGAGATGAGACGGTTTGAAGTGTAATCTAAATGGTAATCTTGCAGCGGGGTGCTGAGGTATCACTTTCCAATCTCACCACCTGTTCTGTCCTAATCTGGCTGTACACTGATGCAGCTGATCTGTGTGACTCTTATGAATAATGCATCAGATTGTGTCTCGTTCCTATTCTCGCTCCATAATTGCTGCATCCAAGCAGCTCATTTCTGAGTCCGTGTTTCCAGCCGGGCGAGTCAGGTCGCCTGCAGGGAAAAGATGTTTGTGCCAAGGTGTCTGACAGCTTTTACTTTCAGCAGTGCTGACGCCACACCTCGAGTCAATGTGTTTTTTGGATGAAATGCAACAGTGGTTAGATGTTGGTGCAACAGTGCATTAGCGGCTTTAGGGGCAGATCTAATTTTACTGCACGCTGCACTACAGTTTTTATCTTTGCACAGCTTTGAAGAAAAGCTTTCGTTAAAGAAGACAAACCATACAAAACTAACAAAATAACATTTATTTATATAGCACCACATCACTAAAGACCTGAAATAATACAGAGAAAACCCAAGAGTCAAAACGACCCCCTATGAGCAGCACTTGGCAACAGTGGGAAGGAAAAACTCCCTTTAAACAGGAAGAAGCCTCCAGCAGAAGCAGGCTCAGGGAGGGGGGGTCAGTGAAGTAAGTGAAGTGCAGTTGATGTTTTATTGAATGTGACCCAATGAGTGAAAGAGCTCATAAAGCCATGAGGAAAAGGGTTCACAGAGCTTGTGACGGAGGTTTTCCCATGAACCTCTATAGGACCACATGTCCTGGTCATTCGAATGATGCAGGTTTAAGCCGCTTTGTGTTGGCTTCATCTTTCAGACGTGAAAGCACACAAATATTTTAGAAACAGCAGAAAACAATGTTGTTTTACAATAATGATCAAGAAAGCCTTTCTTCACAGGGAACATTCATGCAGAGTTTGGAAAATCATGTTTTGTAATGTTGAAAATGTTATTTTCTGATTTAAAAGCAATATTAGATGAAATATGTTTTGCATGTCGAGCCTGCCTCACAGCCTCAAACTGATCTCGGCTATTATTTTATTTTTAACTGCAGTCTTAATTGGACATGCTGAAAGAGAGCGAACAGAGCGCTGGTGGGCCTTTCTGTGGCTGGCTGCAGCTCAGTTAGACGCTACTTCAGCAGCAGATGTAGGTCAGACGCACAGACAGGCCCGGTGGTGTTTATCATGCTGATTGTCTCAGAGCTACTGGATAAATAGGTCACGCTGCACAACTGCTGCCTTCTAACAGGAAGGGAAAATGAATGGAGCACTGAGAAATGGATGGCAGTGTGCTTAGAAGTTTAAATGCATGCAGACTAATGTTTAGCACGTGTTGTCTGCAATCCCCCTTCCTCAGGAGAAGCTGGAACAGCAGTACTCTCAGAGCTACAAGCAGATTTCCATGCTGGAGGATGACCTTGGCCAAACACGCAGCATCAAGGAGCAGCTCCATAAATATGTCCGAGAGCTCGAGCAGTCCAACGATGACTTAGAAAGAGCCAAAAGGTCAGTTTGAGCTCTCAGTACTACCAAATAATATAAAGAGAGGTCTTTCTTTGCAGCCTCACCAAGATATGATGCATCTTTATCAGACATCACCAGGTGGTGCATGAACACCCATTTAGAAACCTGCATTTTAACACTTAGGATATTTCCATTTCATAAGATAATGTTAGCAGGCTGTACAGACACAGATGCCTGCTAATACTTCGGTGGCTTCTGGCTGTCAAAGTGGCCTCACTCCAAACTTTAAGCCTTAATTTCAAACAGGTGAATTTAAGGAAAAAATCACACCCACGCATTTGTTATTAAGTGGGAAGGTTCTTTAGTGGGCTGTAAACACGTTTGTTTCTGCTTTGAATTTAGAGCCTGTGAGGCTGACTCACTTTGGGCGTCAGCCTCAAGTGGCTGTTTGAGGAACTGCAGTTGTTTCTTTCAGCCCCGAATTTTTCTGCTTGATTTTTAAAATCTGGTTTTGTTGTTGGGATAAATATTCAGTATATTGAACAGAATGATCCCAACAAAGTGCAAAACATTTCTGTTTCTTCCCACTTTATTGCTCAGCTTTGTTATATTGGTTCCATTTTTATAAATCTTTGTTACAATTAGCAACAAAGTTGGATTAAAATCAATGGATGAGCCGAGATATTGATCACTTACTCATTATTATTCCAATTGTAGTATGCACAGAGAACACGCCTCTGAGGTTATTTGCACTGAATTAATTAAATCTTTGTTCCAGAGCTACTATTGTGTCTCTTGAGAACTTCGAGCAGCGTCTGAACCAGGCCATTGAGAGGAACGCCTTCCTGGAGAGTGAGCTGGATGAGAAGGAGTCGCTGCTGGTCTCGGTGCAAAGATTAAAGGATGAAGCCAGAGGTGATTATCCTCCTCTGAAGGTTCCAAATATCTGCATTTCTATATGTTTTTGTTGGAGTTTCTTTCTCTTCTTGTTTTCTGAGACTTGCGGCAGGAGCTTGCCGTGCGAGAGAGGCAGGCAGATGTATCGAGGATGTCGGCTCCGAGTTCACCCACACAGGATAGTGTGAAGATGGACACGGCTGTGCAGGCCTCCCTCTCGCTGCCTGCTACCCCGCTGAGCAAAGGTCTGGACAACGCCTTTGCCAACCAAACAGGTACCTGCAGCCCGTTTCCTCTTCCTCGTTATGCAAGTGCATGCAGGGAAATCTGTGTGGCTCTTTATTTCAATGTTTATTTGCATTTAAAATATCTCCATCTGTAATGAACCAGCTGCACGATCACTTCTTGAGCCTCCGAGGGAGGAGGAAGTCATTAGTAAGAGCAGAAACTGGCAAACGAAAGAGAGAGAAAAAGCCCAATAATAAATCAATAATAATAATACAATTAAAATTAATAAATAAATTGTTTTGTTTGCTCTTTTCTACCCAGTGCTATCGAATGGCTATGGCAGCAACTCCCCACTGACTCCCTCAGCAAGAATATCAGCCCTCAACATTGTCAGCGATTTGCTCCGGAAAGTTGGGGTGAGTCATTCCTGCTTCCCGTTTCCGGCGCTCATTTCCACCTTCAGTCGGTACCTTTCCTCTTCATCTCCTGTGTCCTCACAGGCTCTGGAGTCCAAGCTCGCCGCCTGCAGGAACTTCGCCAAAGACCAGAAAGCTCGCAAGGCGTTCGGGCTGGACAACAGCAACGCGCTGAACGCAAACTACTCACAAGCACTCCACACGTCATACTTTGATAAAGCGTGAGTTATGAGTCATTATGTGGGTGTGGACACCATAGTTGTGTTTGTGGAAGAGTATCTGAGACTTGTGTGCATTTCCCCCCCCAGGACTGAGATGGTCATATTCCCTGCGTTGATTTGGGGTAATTGTAGCTCGTTTGTCTGTCATGCGAGTGCGCAGCTGCTGCTGCTCTTTAACACGCCTCCTTTCCCACCTGGTAGAGATGAGTGTGGGGTTCAATAACCATTTAAGGGTGGTGGTGCTGCAATAATCTCTCAACTCTGCACTGACTTGATTGATGTTGTTCTTGTCGATGCGATGATGAAGTGTTTGTTTGCAGCCTGAAATCTGACCAATAATTCCAGTAACAAATGCAATTTTTATTAGATTTAATTTCTGGCTGAAAGAAGATTTAGAAGAAATAGTTTGTTCAAAGTTAAATTCAGATCAGATTTTTAACACTACCTGCATTTATTTATCAAACATAAAATGAAAACCAGTATGATGATTAAAGTGGGAAAAGAAAGCGACAGAGCCTGGAGAATGCTCATTAACAGGCAGTGAGTGGTGCACATGGCTCCACCGACCACATCAGACACATGAATGCCTGCCAGTAGGATCAGGTTGTTGGTTTTGAACTTCTTTATGTGATGACAAAGGTTATATTTTTCTGCTCTTCATGCCTTTGGTGGACTGCTGGCAGTGAGCTGGAGTGCAGCGTTTCTGCTGTGCAAAAGAAGCAGCCAGTGTGTGCGCACGAAAGTGCAGAGGTAACTTAACCCGTTGCAACCCGGGGTGTTCTGCACTGTGATGGTGGCTCACGTCTTACCCGGGTACATCGCCATGGTGACTCATGCTGCTAACCTAACCTGCTCCGGAGCAGGTGTGATGGTGTCAGCATTCCTGTGTGCGCAGAGACAGTAGCAGGGCCTAAAATTATGATTTTAATGGTTTTTAATGAGAGAATATTAAAGTCGGTTAAACTTCTGGGACATTGATGTGGTCAGTTAAGAAGCCTGTAACGTGGTGGGGGGTCAGTGATGGTCTGAAGAGGCTTCTCCACAGAGGGACACACAGACCTCTGCAGGCTAGGCGACAGCACCCTGACTGCCATCAGGCATCAGGATGAATACCCACTGTCACACCCCACACTCACCTCAGGGACTTCATGTTTTGGTCCATCTGATACCGATGCCGCCAGGTTGCACCTCAGACTCTCCTCGGCGATGCCCCACCCCCACCATCCGTCACCTTATGAGGGGCATGGCCCTTCATTGTGAGGCCTTCAAATGGGCCCCACTTGACTTATTTTATTGCTGTAATTCAGACTGTTACAACTTGAGCTTTTCTTAAACGTGCCTGCTCAGTATGAACAAGACTTGCTTTTCTGTCAGTGCAGAAGCTCAGCAACTGTGTGACACCAGCAAAGTAAATTTCCACGTAATGCCCAGCCCAGTCTGAAACATTCATTTCCACTGGCACTCCTCCGAAGCTCTTGTTTCTGTGCTTCCCACAGTGATGACTCTGACCTATGAAGGGATGCCTGTCATACCGCAGCTGTGTCCCACAGAAGAACCCAGGCAAACCAGTCAGATAACTCCGGCTCACGGTCCTGCGTCCTTTCTGTGTAGCTTTTATTTTTAGCTCCTCGCGCCTGTGTGGGGCCCCGGGGCTGCTGTGCAGCTGTTGTCCTGCGTGTGAGCTGGAGGGCAGCTGATAGCGAGGAGAGCGCCACCTGTTGGTGTGCTGGGTGGTGCTCTGAACTGTGTCGACAGCGTTTTGATTTGGTAAAACTGACAGAAGCTTCGAGGCTGTTTGATCTCTTTTTCCCTTTTATGTATGTTTCAGTGTGTTGTAGCTAATCACATTGACTCAACTATTTAAATTTATGACACTTTTATTTGCTTTAAATTTTAAATTTTTTTTATTACAATCTGCTATGTGAATTTCCAGCTCTCTTGGACTCTTCTAGAGTAGCTTTGCATGAAACATAGTTCAAAATAATTCTTCTTTATTTGACACTGGGCATTGGTACAGTCTCAAACAAGCTCCATATTCATATCTTTTAACAACTGAAATATTATCTATTTATTTGATCTGGCCCTTATATTTATTTTAATAACTGATCATTTTCATTATATGCTGCTTCCTGACTTTCCTAATCTGGCAGAAATTGCCTTAACTGCATTAAAATAAGTGACTTTAGCTGTGTGGAGGCTTTGATTGCAGACTGGTTCCTTTCTGAGGCCGTACGTTTTATTTGAAGTCTACTTTCTCGCAGCAGGACCATGAACGGGCTGGAAGCTGGTACCCGGATGGCGATCACGGCACCCCCTGCTGCCTCCTCGCCGGGTTTGGTGCCCCTGGCTTTGTGACGTCAACACGAAAGCGCTAAAAGAGGGAACACGAAAGGCTGATGCTGTAAACCGTGGATGTGCTGTTACCGTGGGCCATCTCCTCGTCTTCCCTCTCGCTCCGTCTCTTCTCACTTGTGCTTCGTTTGCTGTAAATCTGGGATCCTGTCTGTAAACTGTGTGTTACTGTATCTACTGTTCGCTCTCTGACTCACAAAGACTGTGTTTACTTTGATCTCCCCTGACATGTGAAGTGGTTTCTAAAAATAGCACATCATCTAAGGGAAATATTATGCAATAAGTGTTGGAAACGGGACGTTTAAATGTAAGCAGCCTTTTAGTTTGCAGTAACTCAAATGAAACCACTTGTATTCACTGCTGAACCCTCTAATTATAGAAAAAATCATTACTGGGTTGTCACATGTGCAGATGGTATCAACAATTGTGACTATTGACTCCATCAATGATTAATTTTTGCAGTTCTCCAACATAACATTAATCATCATCCCAGCATCCAGGTGATGATGCCAGCTTCATCCCACTGCTCCTGTTTGTGACGCCGGAGTTAAAGGAGTCTTTCAGTGAGCCACACACACCGTGTAACGTCTGAACTGTGTGACATGACGTGTACAGTATTGGTCATATTGATCGTTATTGACAGGCAGTGCTGTCAGTGTTCGGAACAGTTAACCAGCATCCTGTAGTCGAAGCCTTTTATCCACATTTTCTTTGTTTTTATTTGAGGTGATGTACAAACCTTTTTTCATTTTCATTTGAGTGCAATATTTCCTGTTTGTGGGTTTAATTTATCTCAGATTTCTTTTATAGCATGTTTCAATAAAAGATGAATTGCACCACTCTGGTTGTTTCGGCTGGTTCCTCGAGTCATTTTCACACTCTGCACCTCAAAGGTTCAGATTTGCTGTTACTGGGCGAGAACATCCACACGCAGCTCTCAGATCTGTAGACGTAATATTTTGATGTTGGTGCGAGTTGAAAACATCGTTAAATTCTCTGGATAAACAGCGTTACGGCTGCTCCTCCTTTAGAGGAACTGCTGACCTATTTTAGGTTCTTAAGTGAACCTGAAATGGGTTCAGTTATACTTACAGGCTTTATTTAAAAGGTGGAAGTGGATACTGTGATGTCACCCACTGGTTTGTAGCCCCACCCTAAATCTTCAGGGGGCAAAGATGTACCTGTGTGCCAGGTTCCTCAGCTCCTGAGCATGCAGGACTTCATGCACAGATATTCTGTGATGTGTAGAAGCAGTAAGAAACAGCGCGTTTAGAGTTTCAGCTGATCCCAACAGATAAATCTGCACA
>VOQJ01031658.1:5942-20047 GCA_015052665.1 Apistogramma diplotaenia
GATTTTTTTTTTTGTTATTGCCAAGTTGTGATTCATTGATTACAATCCAGTGTGTATTGTGAGTCCCGGTTGCTGTAACATTAAGTGTTTGCTTCCTGTGTTTCAGTTTTGCTGCAGGTATGTTTGCATTATTTAACAGCAGTCTCCCTGGTGTTTCTAATCGTGCCTCCCTCTGTGCTCCTTCCACCCTGACTTCTTGTTAAGTGTTTTTTTTTTAATTTAGGTGTGTGTTATTATCTTGGGTTAGTTTTCCCATTTTGCTTTGAAGATTAAGTTTTCTGTTGCATCACACATTTGTTTTCCTCTCTGTCTGTCACTCCCTGATTGCTTTCACCTGTTGTTAATTACTTTCACCTGCACCTGTTTTGTCACCTGTTTGTCATTCCCAATCAGTTCTCAGTGCATTTATAGCTCTGTCTGTTTTTTTTTCCTTTGCCAGTGTCTATTTAATCTTCCAGCTTGTTTATTGTTTAGTTTGATTCTGGCGTTGCATCAACTAAATAAAAGGTTTGCTTTTTCTTATTTCTGCCTGCTTCTGGAAGGACTGCATTTGGGTCCTAATTGTGCATCCTCAAAACTTTTGAATAAAGGACTTCGTAAAGGAATATTTTTATATAGTATAATTTATAAGTGCCATTCAACAAACATTGATTCATTAAATGTCCTCAGTATCTGAAGTTTGTCTTAGGTGTTTATGATCTATGAGAATTGTTTATGCCAACATAAGCAGGCACCAACAGATATCAAGAAGGGACCTAAAGTTAGATGAAAAATAAAAACTGGTGAACTATTTTTTTTGACTGAAGTCAGAGCACTGACCAGGGAAATTAAAAAAGACTGGTTTAATTTAAGCAGCAAATCCATCAGAAAACATACCCAAGGCTGGATACGGATGGTGATGATTTGAATTTTAATACGTGACACAACCCTTTTTTTTTTTTTTGGGCGGTATCTAACCAAGTCCACCAGGTGTTTGAGAAACCAAAGGTGCACTTGGTGACAGAGTGCAAATTGCACACAAGAAGGACCAAGAGTAGTCAACAGCTAGGCTGTAATTTCCATCAGCCATATAAAACCACACACTCACAGCTGTCCATGACAACCTCTGGTAAATGAGAAGCATCACTTGGTCACTGCCGTGTTAATGCAGTCTTTTAAAGTCTCTTTTCTTTCTTTCTTTTTCTTTATTTTGTTTTGCTCACTGCGTCACAAAGGCCATTTTTGCCTAAAGCAGGTATTGGATGTGAAATTTTATTGAAGTTCCTGACATGTATGATTCTATTCACTGCAGCAAAATACGTGGCTGGAGCAGGTGTTCTGAATAAAGTGGTCTTACAGTATATGCTCCACTTTGGTACGCCCTGTTGTACTTTGTGCTGTTGTACCTATGACCTAAGACAGCAAGTGTGCTTGGGGTGAATTTACAGCTGATGGCAGACCTGCTGCACTGCACTTATTGTTGCAGTTTGACAAATAAAATAGGGCCTTTTATTGAAAAAAAATGTAGGACGTAAAGCCACATTTTTAGGGTTTTTAATAGCGTTCAGTCAGTGGAAATCATACCAATGTGCCCTCTATCTTCAGGATTACTCTTCAAGACATGGTGCCATGCTGTTCTGCAGTAAGTCGTGTCATCTGCCCGGCCAGCAGGAATCCATATTTAGAAAGTACAAGTTACTTTCATAGGATGAATATGTTTACTCTGTTTTATAAAAGGTCTAAGGTTTAAAAGGGCAGTTTTAATGAAAAGGTGCATTGTTTTATGCGATCTTTGACTTGTATCTGTCCTGCTGTAGAGCGCAGGAGTTTTGATATATTATGATGCCACTTTTAATACCATCAACCACATCTGGCAATGCTTGCCTGACAGATGGCTGTGATATGCAGCTCAGTCACACATCTCTTTTTCTGGGCCGGCCGGGAAGGAGAAAGGAGACAGCATCAGGAAATGTGAGAGGGAGTGGCTGTGAACTCGTTCGACCTCTGCTAGACAATTTCAGCCTAAAGCACATTATAAGTAAGCCCCTGCAAACCTGTCCCTCTCCTCTGGTGGCTCTGTTTAACAGCACTTTTGATGCATCAGTTAGGCATACGTATAGCTTAATAAAGATACCTACAGGTATGCTTATATTGCCATTTGTTTAGGGTAACATGGTGAGCCTCATTAACAGACTGAGATCAGTAAAGTAGAATCCATACAAAAGGGACATTAAATGTAAAGGTGCAAAAGGTGCAAAAAGGGCCAAGTGCAAAGAGTCTATGTTGACTTTTCAAAGTGCAAAAGAATGAAATAGGTGAAAATTACGTGCAGAGATATGCCTGGTAGTTTGTGTTAATTAATGTTACTGTATGTGTTTTAAGGGTGTGATGTGGCCACAGATATTCCTACCTCACAGACAGTCCCATCAGCCAGCATTGCCACCTGGGAAGCATCCTTCACTGATGTTTTGTTCCTGGAAAAGCAGAATGATTGTCTCTCTGCTGGACTCCAGGGCAAAAGCCAGAAGGTCCCTTGCTCTTCTCTTTCCACCAGGTCCTTAAACAACTTCTTGAGCCTGAAACCAGTATTTTAAAAAGACTTTAAGAAGTACTGGGTGTATGTTCCAAATTAAGTATCTGCAGCTGTCTTCCACAGCAGGGAATAGTGCCAAGCCATTACAATGCACACAATTTCCAGCTCTATGTGCAAGACATCTCCTTCTTCCTCTTGAAAGCAGACTACATTCACTCTTCACATGGGAGTCGGCTTAGCCATAATCATTGACCTGGCAGAGGGGGCCATAACAAAGTTATGATATCCTCCAGAGACTTCAGCTTGCATTTGAGGTCCACTCTCAGCCTCCACTTGCATCAGGGTGACAGGAGGATGAGTTCTTCTTGTTGCTTTTCTGCGCTGCACCCTCTTGTTTGAAAAAGATCGGCTGTGGCAGTGATAGATTCGTGCATATTACCTGCAATCAAACAGAATATGTTGTAGATCTGGATTTCTCTGAGTCACGGAGTCAACAGGATTTCTGCGAGGCACTACAAAGGCATGGATGGTTCTGGGCTCAAGAAGATGCAGACATAATGGGGAAGGTGTTTCTTGGTGAACTTGACACAGCTGCAGGTTGCTTTTGATCACAACTTTTCTAAATATCTACATCTTATACCTACTGCTTTCTTCGTGGCTTTCGACCACCCTATTACAGCATGGAGCTGCGGCTGAATGTTGATAACCTCTGTCTACAATAGGAGGCAGCACACAAAGCAATTCTCCAGTAATATTAAAAGCAAGCTCACGACAGTTAATAACATCTTTTGACAGCAGCTTTGTGGGAAATTGAGAAGACTTTTGCACAGTAGTGTACATTAAAATATCTTATTGCATTCTATAGAACCAAAACATACACAGACACTGAGGAAATGATCAAACTAGCATAACCTGAGATGTGATATGCTCCTAAAACTGCTGCAACACAATAAATGCATGTCCCTGTTTGACTGATAATTTAATGAGCGATTAAACAAAGCCTTTAGCTGTCAAGATGCTTTTTTATTTTGGTTCTGCATTGGGAGTTTGAAGACTAAAAGACAACGACTGATACCCGTGTGCATTTCCCACTTTCATGCACGAGTCTTTAGTCTGTTTATTTAATTTTTTTGTTGTTGTTCATTGACTTGTTTCTTTGCTCCTTTGTTGTTCTTGCTGTATGTGTTTGCTCTTTGTTTGTACATCCATTTGTTCACTGTTTGTCTTATTGTTAATTCATTCTTCTGTTGATCTGTTACACATCCTCAGACGACGCTGATCAGACTTTAATGAAACTTGAAGAAATGACTGTGATACATCCAGGCTTTATGTTTTGGTTGCAGCGCACCAACCGCCCCTAATCTCAGTCGGCCTGATGCATGAGCTGAAATAAGCATAGATTTTTGTTATTTATTGGCCCAGCGGGACAGTGCATCATTCGAGAGTGACATGTCTACTGTTGAAATGTTTGTTTGCCACTGCGTTCAACTGTCTCGCCTTCCTGATCTATGCTATCAAACTGTTTCTTACTTCTGGCCATTCATAGGTTTTCTTTCCTTTTTATTCAGCATCATATCTGAATGGGATGTTTAGAGCGGGGGTCATTTTTTTAAAAACATCCCTCTGCACTGAGAATGAATGAATTCTCTTTGTTCTTCTTCTTTTTCTATGGTTGATCTCTTTTTCTTTCCCCTGCACAGATTCTATGAGAGTTCTTTAAGATTTGTAAGGAGGTCTTTGCTGCACCTGCCGAATGCCACACCGCTGACATTATTGAACATTTTTCTGGCAAAAACAGGACAAACAGTGCTCCAGGCAACACCACCATGTGAACACAGGCACGCATTCACTGAAATTAAGGAGAAAAGGGCTCCAGAGAGGTGACCGGGGTAAGGACAAAATGTGGCTCTACCAAGTGGTATTCTTGGATCAAAGAACAAACATATTACAGGAGCCACAAGAGCTCACCTCTCACCCTGTGTCCTCTGACAGCCCAACTCCAACCCACTGCTGCTTACTCATAATCAATCATAGGCCCACAATAAATCAATCAATTGAAAAACCCACACAAAGCCACAGTAGTGTAATCAATCAATCCAGCCTCTGTGGATGGTTGTTATTGAAAGCCAAGCATCTGATCTATAGTTGCCATTCTCAAGATGCTGTTGGCCTTAGTCACTTTGCCTGCATGTGCATGGAAGATAATAAAAGAGGAGTAGAGAGGTGAGACAAAGAGCCTGGGTGTGATCCACTATAGGATAGAGAAGAGGCTCCCAACACTCCCATGATACACCGCCAGAGCCTGAATATTCATGCCTACGAATCGGGTACCATGGAGGCGCTCAGTTATTCATTATGCTTCTGCAAAAAGAAACACACCATCGTCCCACTGCGATAGAATATTAATAGTTCCCATTAATAAAATATCCCACTCCCCATCTTAAGTCTTGTCTTCAACTTTCTTGGCCATTGCACATATAAAGGCCTGGGACTTTTGGGATGTGACCATGAAAGTCACCCAGAAAATTTGTTATTTGGCATATTAGCAAACTTAAAATAATTTAAACGCTACACACTGACCATCTGGTCTAAAATGAGAGACAGTGTCTCGCTTTTGTTCCACATTTGCACAAACCCTTATATATGAAAATAGAAAGAAAGAGTGTGGGAGGGGATAGCAGGAACAGCTCTATAGCTGTATACTCAAAGGGGATGAATGTTTAATTTAGACCAGCCTGAAAGTATGCTGACATTTCGCCATTGTTAGGAGAGATGAATACATGGGACGCTGTCTGCAGGAGAAATGGAAATGTGCATCAAGGCTGTTAAAAATTCAACTGCCTACCCCACCAAGACATGCAGATCTAGGCTCAGAATACAGTAGGTAACCCATAATGTTTGCCACTGTAATTCTCCCTTGATTTAGTCAGTGGATGCCATTGTACTGCCATGATCTTCAGACCTCATGCAACTTGAACGCCCAGATTTTTCTTCTAATTGTGCATTGAGCAGAAATGCACCCATCCTCTAATTTGTTGTACTAACCACTGACATTAACTCACCCACAAATTCCCCAGAGCCATTGGACTTTACCCTCTGCAGTGATATAGTGCAGCCAGGGCTGCACACCATCCAGATTAGCGCCACCGCAAGGACATCCATAGCACTTATTAGAAGATAATGGGAATAAGCAAATGAATGCAGGTGTAGCACAGTGGACTGGGATTGTTAGCTCTCTGACAACAACGAAGAGGCGGGGGGTGGGGGTGGGGGGTTTGAGTGGTCAGCCTGTGGCAAAGCAGTGACACACAGAGAGTGTGAGAAAAGAGAAGGAGAGAGGAAGAGTGAGCGAGAAAAAGCAAGAGAGAAGGTCAAGTACCTGCCACTTCTGTCAGACACTTCTTATAACAGCTGAGCTGTGTCCAGCAGGGTGGCTGGCTGCTTTTGGGGCCTTTCATCTCACAGAGGTGATGGGTGATGAGAGTTTCTTTTCCTCACATTTAAAGTCTGTCACAATACATCCCGGAGACTTGGTAACTTCAGGTCACTGCTGGGCTGCATGGGCCTCTGGGAGAATATGCATCTAGTGCAGCAAAATGACAAAAGCCTCAGCACACACACACACACACACACACAGTGTCACGTTGGAGTCTCTGTATAAGAATTTGTTTTGTTGTACTGGTTTGTGCACTGGAGAGTTTTAGATTACAGCTACGGGAGCAGCTGAGAGTAGCTTCTCCTTCTATCGCAGGGACATTTGTTTATGCTACATCTCTGTTGCAAGTGGTTTAAAGCGCGCGCGCGCGTGCGTGCGTGCGTGCGTGCGTGTGTGTGTGTGTGTGTGTGTGTGTGTGTGTGTGACTATGCCTTTGTGCAAGCAGAACTATCACCAGGCTTACAGGCCTTACCTGTAGGCAGAGGAGCTGCATGAACGACGGTGTGACCAGTTCAGCGCAGAATCACAGCCCTGGATCGGAGACAGAGACAGAGGCAGAGACTGAGGTTTCAGAGTTGAAAGGATTGTCTGCCCGTCAGAGAAACATTCAGACAAAGACACCAGAAAGAATGAACTCCTGCCTGACCACTGGAGCTGCAGACCAGCAGACTGTGACTGACTGGCAGACTGAGCCGAAGATGGCGATGCGGTCACTGCGCCACACCAAGCCAACTGGCTCACTGAAACAGGATCTGTTTTTCCGACCCCACGGGGAAACAGTGAAGAACTCCCTGCCATCCCTGTATGTGAAGCCCTCTCAGGCCCAGCGCAAAGAGGAATTAGAACCGGAGTTTAGTTTTGGCGGGCTGTTTTGTTTTTTTTATTTGCTACATGTCAGCCAACTGAGTTTTAGGGAGAGTTTTTCTCAGAGGTAGTTCCAGATAGCCTCATCTTTAGCACCCCTTCTACCCTGTTCCCCCCATCCCCAAGACAGAGTGTCAAAGGACATATGGTTTAGCTAGAAGCACCTGGCAGCCCCTTCAAACTGGCAGGAAGATTGAAATTGTAGCAATGGGAGCTGGAAGCAAGAAGAAAGCCTACAGATATCTCCAAAGAATGGTCTGGAATTCATTACTGTCACTGAGAATACAGGAATAGGAGTGTGATGATGGGACACCAGAAAAAGGCAAATTGGAGTATGGAGAAATGGCGTCTTTGAGGATGCAGGAAGTGAATGGAGCCTGTTGGTGGACAAATTTACTACTACTCATATTCATCTGGTAAAGTGTTGCAGGGCACAAATATCTAAAAGTTTGAAATGCCGCGGGCTATATCAAGGACTAGTGTGCAGTGTCATTGGACAGTTGCCATGTTTCCATGGTAATATTTGCCACTTGCGTTAACAATTTAACCAAAAGGAAAAAATAAATCAACAACAACAACAAAAAAAAAAACGAAGACAAGGGAAAGCTCAGAGGAAAAAAATACTGTCACTTGTAAAGATTGATCGCTGAATGAAACTGTAACAGCAAGGCAAGAAACACACAAACACGGGACGGTAGCTCTGTCATCACGCCACTTATTTATTCTGCCACAAACATATAAATGTACTGCTTTTTCTGCTATATTACTGTAAGTCTGTAGCTCCACACATTCCGTTTACTGTCTGTCTGTGTAACTAAAGCACCTGTCTCGCTTTGACAGATCAATATACAATAAGACTTTGGGTATATTTGCATCATTTATTTTATTCACTTCCAGGACTCTAAATGGTGAGTGATGGCTATGCAGAAAATCACTGTGCATTTACTAAGTTCAAAGAAGGCACTGGGATTTTTTTGTTTCCCCTGCAGTGGTTAAAATGAATACAATTGATTATCAATATGCATAAGTGTGTATACTGTACAGCATCTTCTGCCGTGCATCATCAGCATTACACCCTGCTGTTTAAAATAGATTACTGTGTATACTTGTCATAAATGATGGATTGTCATGAACTGGATCCATAGACACACCGACTTTTTCACAGATGAGAGTGACAGAAGGAACAGATAAACACAGTAAAACTGACAGAGGAAGGAGTTTACAAAAGAGCATTTCTCTGTTTTCACAAGCTTACACAGGGCAGATTACACTGAGGAAACCGTGGACGGTGGAAAAAAGATGTTGCCATGCATCTCCCAGTTTTTGTTGTATTCTTGCAAGGTGAAAAATGCTGCCTTTCTCGTGGGATTTTTTCTGCAAACTGGTTGTTATATAGGGAGTGGTCGGTAAAGGGAGAAAAGAAAGTCAGAAGCAGTAGTAGCTAAATTATCATACTAATGTTACATGTTTTGTGCAGTGCTTTCATTTGAGCTATTAGCTTTTATGAATAAACTGTAGAAATAAAAATATAGATTATAAGTTTTTCATTCACAATGTGTTAATTACGCTTGTAGTGTGGTTACTGTATTTTCTTTCACATCATTTTTATTGTGCACAAAAATCTTTGAAGTCGGAGGAAA
Organism: Apistogramma diplotaenia; assembly: GCA_015052665.1. Classification (NCBI taxonomy): domain Eukaryota; kingdom Metazoa; phylum Chordata; class Actinopteri; order Cichliformes; family Cichlidae; genus Apistogramma; species Apistogramma diplotaenia. The sequence continues at coordinate 14,395 of VOQJ01031658.1, forward strand.
AGCTGTATTCAGAGGACTATTTTGAAACCTGCTACACAACTCTCAAGTAATTAAAGCAATTAATATTTTTGTAGTATTCGGGTGTATTAATACAACACCAAAAAGGGAAAACATCAGCAATAATCTATATTTAAAGAAGCAATTGTTGCTGCTGCCAATGAATCTGGGAAGGTTAAAAAGGACATTTCCAAACCATCTGAACTCCATTATTCAACAGTCCCACAGTCCAAAGACATGCACTTAGTGGGGTTAGGTTAATCGGTGATTGTAAATTGCCCTTAGGTGTGGATGTACAGTATGGATGTACGGACGGGCAGAATAATACAAGTGGAAAACATTCAAGACAGCTGCCAATATTCCCAGGATCAGGCATTTCTGCAAAGTCACCCCAAGATCAGATGGTGCAATGTTCAGTAAAAAAAAAAAAAAAAACTCAAACTCAAACTCATCTCAGACTCTACAGGCCTCAGTTAGCATGATACATGTTAAATTCATCACAATATGATTAGAAAATGACTGAACAAATATGGTTGCCAGCAGAAAGCCCCTTCTCCTTAAAAAGATTATTGCAACACGGCTTAGATTTGCAAAGTTGCATCTGAAGATTCTGGACGAATGCCATTGGGACAGACAGGACCAACGTGGAGATGTTTGGCCATAATGCACAGCACCATGTTGGTTGAAAACCCAAGACAGCAGAATAGCACATAGACTTGCCAGCTCTCAAGCACGGTGGTGGAGGGGTCATGATTTGGTTTTGTTCTGCAGCCACAGGATCCGGAGCCTTTGAATTGTCCATGAACTCCTTTGTAGAATAAGATATTCTAGAGTCTAATATGTGGACATGTGTCTGACATCAACAAGTTTGACAAAAAGAATCCAAAGGACACCCGCAAATATAATATCTCACATTTTCTTGTTCAATTTAATTTATCTAATTTAATAATTTAATGATGAAAGACTACACAGTCTTATTATGTCCTAATATGTAAAACCTTAGACCTGATAGACGGTCCACTTTCTTTGAACCATGACTGTATATTTCAAATATCAAATGAAAGTTCTTTTAGCATTCCCTTTCTCCCTGACACACCTTCTACAGTAGTTTCTTTTTATTCTGAAAAGGAACAAAGGTGCATCATCAACACTTAAAAGCACTAACATTGGTCAGAGCCCACTCCTCCCCACAAATAGTAATCTTAATAGGAAAACTGCCCTAGAAAATCATGGCTATCGCCACTCACAGATTGCCACTGACTCTTTGTTACTTCCCAGTCCTCAGGGTCACTCTGTCCCTAGGCTATGTTTGTGACTATATTTCTAAACAGAGTGACAAAGGCTATGAAAGTCTTGAGACTGAAACTTTTAAAAAGGAAAAGCCTTGTTGCCGAGTTCTGTTCTTCTCTATCCCTCATTTCGTTTCTACAAAACGCTTCACTTGTCACCACAGACTCCCATGCTCCTTTAATAAACGCTCCAAACGAAAACGTCTGGCTTTGAGTGGCAGAGTGTGACTGTTTAAAACCATTGGGATTCTAGTGTAATCCTATGGAAGGCGCAGACACAACCTGACTTTAAAGTCATCTTGTCGCTCCACATCCAAGTGAAGAACCTGGAGAGGAGAGGCTATGGATTGGAAAGAGAGGCTCTGGTGTGAGAAATCAAGTGTTCATGTTGACTTTCCAGGGAAATCACTCTGCATTTGATACATGTTGAGTGGAGAGACCCATATGTTTTGGTAAGACCTTACATCTGACATTAAGCTTAAAATAGAGAGAAATGTGGGTTACTTCCACTGAGGGGGTCCCATGGATGAAACTTTAAGGACTGTCAGTCAGTAGTTGCAGCCTGCGTCAAGTGAACAGGTTGCTTAGGAACCGATCAAGTGGAGAGCAGTATTGTTATGTGTTTGTCATCAGAGCATTTAGAGAGATTTAGTAATATAGGTGTTTTTTGAAAAGCATGGCAGAGACCCATGGGCCAAGGTCTGGGAATGGTCAGAGAGTCTAACTGAATGCAAATGTAGCTCGTTGTGCAATAAAATACATCGACTCGGGTTGTTTTTCGTGCTAACAGGAGGAAAACAACTTTCCCAAACTTTCCTTCTCCTCTTTGTTTTTCTTCTCCTTTCTGTCTTTTTTGCAGACAGCTGTCTGAGACAAGATACTTCTTCCACTGGAGACCTCACTCTTTTCACTCACACGCTCGCTGGCTCCTGGTTGCCATGGAAAAGCCCAGAAAAGGAGCAGATAACAGTTCAATGAGGGAGCAGAGACTGGAAGGTCTGGAGGGAGACAGCAAGTTTCTAGGGCCCGTCCTGTCAAGGCATCAAGCTCTTTTGATGTGTGAAAATGGAAGGGAAGAGAGAGTGAGGGAAAGATTTGCAAAAAAAACATCAAATCAGAGAGGGAGGGAGGGAACTAATCTGTTGACTGAAGTCAAATTTGTGTGTGGAGATTTAAGAACATCTCAAAAAGAACTATTGTAAGAAAATTTCTTGGTGTTGGTAATTGTTTAGCAGCAGGTGTAATTTTAAAAGAAATAAAAGGAAAAGATAGAAATCCTGATAAAGCCAGACCAAGACAGCCACTGCCTCGCAGCCAGAGAAATGACTCACTGAAATACAGACGAAATCAGCATGATATCCCAGCTCCCGTGTAAGAATTAACGGTCTCTTGCTGATTTATTAATAATTTCATCAGTACAGTGTTGGTGATTAATTTCTGCAAAGAATCAGTCAGAAAAAGGTTGAAATGAGGCTGTCTGGCACCGAAAGTCTATCTATCAAACCAACAAATCAAAATGTAATCATGAAAACCAGAAAAGGGCCAAATGTTCTGAAAAAAATTTGAGTAGGCTGAAAGATGGTGCCTCTATAAATTTCAGAGGCCAGACTATCTTTAACATCCAATAGCAATGATAGCTTGGGAACTCCTACCGGGAGTTAAAGTTATAAAACCATCAGGGAAAAATAATAACAGATTGAGAATTAATCCACCACCTTCTGCAGAGATGAACTCGCTGATTAGGAAGGTTACTCATTTCCCCGAAGTAGAAAGTAGACAATATAAAATGTGCATGCAAACGGATGAATTCTTAAAATGCTGCACTTCTGTGACACATCAGGAGGGACTAGCTGGTGACAGCCCCACCTCACTTTTAACAAAGGGTTTTGAAGTACCACTGTCAGGAGAGGCTCCTGAGAGGTTCTTGAGTGAAACACCTGTCTGAAATCAAATTCACTTTTATTTCCCTGCCTCCCTGAGACTGCAGAGCAAAGATATAGGACAAACACGCTGCACTACTGCATGCCCAATGAAAGAGAAAACCATTTTCCACGAGAGTAACATCTCCATTTTTTTTTATTTTTTTTTTACATTTTTATTTGCATCCTTGAGACAAAGTAGCCACTGCTCAAAGGTCAGGGCAATGGTTAGCTTCACGTGTTTCATCCTCTTTTTATAACGCAGCTTTTCAGCCCCTGTGGTTACTGTACGTAATATCACCTATTAAATTCTTGTACTGATGAGATCTCTGTGTATTAAAAAGAAACAAAAGTGGAGCTGGTAATTTAAAATGAATCACTTCCTGTGCACAGCAGTTACTGAGAGTGTTTTCACACCTGTGCCCGTTAGTCCATTTAAATCAAACTCTGGTTCGTTTTCCCCCTTGAGGCAGTTTGTTTGTGCAGATGTGAACACGGCAGTCACACTCAGGTGCACACCAAAACTCTCACACCGAGACCTTTTGGAGAAGGTGGGCTCGGTCCAGTTTAGAAGGAGTTTCAGTGTGGTTTCTTTATAGCAAGAACACGATCTAGTCTTACTCTGACGAAGAGGTGTATGCTGCACGTTGAGCTAAATCCCCCCTGTAAGCTTTACATTCTGGAATGCAGCAGAGTACACAAACTGTAACCATTAGCCCTTGTTACAGTAGCTTCCTCCGTTACATTTGTTGCCACCATTAAGGAGACAGGGTTTGTAGTGGTGCATTTTAAAGAAATTATATGAAGGGAAAATGTCCGTAAATGCAACAGCAAACCTTTTTAAGGGTCTGTAGGTGAGTCGGTTAATTCCCATCATCTAAACTGGCATTTCTGTGTGGTTGTTGACTAACCTTTCCTTCAGCAACACATGGAAATTTTTAATTGATCTCAATGTAGATAAAATGCCTAAAAGTACATGTGTGATTTCAGGGATGACCTCCTGATACCGTTCAATTTTACTTGTGGATGAAGCTCAAATAAATTTGGAATTTATATCAAAGTCCACATCAAAATGAATCAGAATCACTTTGGCAATCCTCATCTCAACATGCAAATCCCATCAGCCTCCACTATACTTGCATTTACTATTAGGTCCATGGTAAACATTATACATTATTTGTGAGCATGTTAGCATGTTTATTTGCTCAAAGAAACATGGCCCATAAGTACAGCACCACAACTGCACCCAAGTAGCTATTTACGCTAATCCGTGCTAAGGTATAACCCTATTCAATATTTAAAGTAAGAGTTTGAGACAATCACAATTAGTAAATTGAAGAAATTGTCAGATGGATACTGTCTGCAACTTTGAAGCCTAACTTTTGCTAATGATTAAGATAAGAAGCAGTCAAAGACGATAGGTAGGTGGACAAAGACTGATGATGAATGACACGAGAGGACTGAGTTTATTTATAGAACTGAGAGATTGATTCTTCTGAGGGGAGTACGGGCAGCAGGGTGGCTCCTTCTCCGACAACAAAGATGCTTCACTTCTGGTCATATTCAGCCCCTGCTCTTGTACTCGGCTACCAACATCCGTCCATCTCTGTGATTACAGAACATCTCCTTTCCTACGACCACTCTTCTATCCACATAAGCCCTAAACACAGCTGTCTGCCAGGCCTTCCTTGTTAGCTCAGTGCAAGGAGACATCAGAGATTGTTATAAAGAAAGGTGGTGTGTGATTAGACAGGCTGTGATACAGGCTGTGCATTTTCAAGTTTGTCACAAATACTTAAACTTCAAAACGAAGATTTCTCATGCATCCTCAAACATCAGGTCAGCTGTATTCTCCCCATGAAGGCGGCAAATGTAGATATAAATAAAAATTTAAAAAAAAAACAGAGACTCAATCCCTGAACTTTTTTTTACTGTTCAAAACAAGTGGGAGGCCTTCAAGTGGTGACAGCAAGCTCTGGGGTAAAGAAACAGAAAGAGAAAGTCTGATGAAAAGCAGTGGAAGAGAATAAACTACCAGCAACACATCAAAGAAAAATGCTGTCATGGGACCAACTAGGCATGCATGTCCAGCAGGCTTGGTCCTTCATGTGAGGAGATGATTGAGGATACAGTGATGGCCTCTGAGGAATAGCCATGCTCTGAGGGTGACAACATCAGCAACAAAACCAAATCCCAGAGGTGCTGTACCAGACCACTGGCCTTTAGCCACCGAGCCTCCAAACTCAGACCATTTAGTGGGATAGTAAAAATGTTTCTACTTCAGGAATATGTATATACTATTAAACGCCAATAATCTGAAAATCATTTAAACATTTCATTTAAATAAAAACTGTAAAATGATGATATCGCGTTAAAATGTTGGGAAAAAAAAAAAAAAAAAAAAAAAGAAAAAAAAAAAAAATTTAAATCTAAAAATGTTAAAAAAAA
>VOQJ01031659.1:8535-21907 GCA_015052665.1 Apistogramma diplotaenia
AAAAAAGCACCAATTTTTTTTTTATTTTGCTTTGGGCAGGGGGGGGTTAGCCGGTTCCTCTTTGGTTAAAAGTTGCTGGAGGGGGGGGGGGGTCTGAAAAGCTGCTAGCAACAAAGTCTCCAAGTTTGCAACACTGAGCTCCTGGAAATTTATGTTTCATAAGAACTTCTTCCCCCTCACTTTCTCACTGGTCGCCACTTTGCTGTCTGTAGTCATGCAAAATCAAGCAGGAACAGGACTGTCGCGAGACCACGGGTGCACACTGAGAACGAAACTGGCTGTCCCAGATTGCGCTTTTGCAGATTGCAAACTGTGGTGAAATAATACTATAGTGCAGCGATCTAGCATTAGAAAACAAATAAGTCTGGAATCAACAACAGGGTGGAGTGCGCGCCTGCTTGCTAATTGCACTGATGGGGAAGCGTTCCAATAGGGAACCAGTGAAATTCTCAGCCCGGCGCCATGCCGGGCAATCAACCGCTGGCTAGAACCCTGAGGCCTGTTATAACCTCAGCCCATAGGGACCGCATTGCTAAAGGTCTTCATTCATATTTTACGTGGAAATGTTGGCCTTGTGTACTTTGTTCAGAGCACACAAGCCTCTGTTTACAACAGAACGCCGTCGACTGAAACCTGCCTTGTGGCTCAGGTCAAAAGTTGTGTGAATTTCCTTTTTAAGTGCACGACCAGAATGACAATGAAAGCATTAACAGACACAAACGCATGCACACAGAGTAAGGACTGCACAGAAGGCTGAACTGGGAAAATTCATTTTTTGTGAGTGAAAAGGAAGTCAGATGATGGTGTCAGCTTAGCTTAAGGTCTGGCAGAGGGTTTGCTCACATGACACTGCCCATTTAATCTTTCCTTTCCTTTCCTCAATTCTTCCTTCATCAGTGTGTCTGACAAACGCTCACCCAATGAAAGAGCCTTAAAAATCTCTTGCTCATCCTCCCTCATCCCCCCCGCCCCGCCCATCCCAGCTGACCCATTAGCCACAGCAGCCGACTCCCAAACAGGGCCCACTGACTAGCCTACATAGCTTAATACTCTTTTCTAAACTGTCTGACAAGCAAAGCTTAGTGTGCTCCCAACTACTACAGACATCATGTCATGGTAAACACGGTTGCCGTAGCAGCGCTTACAAAGTGCGCAATTATGAATGCAGGGTGTCACATTTGTATTGGAATGGATTCTTTCTGCATGGCGTTATGGAGATACGAGTGTGCAGCACAGAAGCAAAGTCAATGTTTCTGAGAAAATGGAAATAAAGGTGGTGGTTTGGACAACTTTTTGATACATGCTTGATACATACAGGCGTGTAGCACAAAAGCACTTATCCCCACTTCCTCTTCATGAGTGTGATTCATGGAGGGGGGCTACTCTGAGCCATGTCATCATACTGTCATCCTACCATGTCACCATCCAAACCTGCAGAATGCTTGAGAAGTAAAATCATGTACAGTACTCTATGAAATGCAGTAAAAAATGGAAAACTTTTTGAGTGATGTGCCCAAGACTTGCGATTACTGTAGATAAACTGAGGGAAAGTTATTGCGATCAAGCTGACGGGTGATCAACCAAACTAGTGAGCTCGGCTGTGTGCGCCGAGTGAGCAGAAGGTTGAAGTAGGCCACTGCCCTCGTGCACAGATAAGCCTGAGCACTGGAAGACTGCTGCTAAAGCAGCAAACAGATGGCTCTGCACATGCAGCCCTGGACACAGCTTCGCAAACACACACACACACACACACAATGTCCAAAAACATACTGACTTCACTGGAGCACACTTGTCACAAATATACATCTAATCTAAAACATCCTTCACACACTCACCGACAGCGCAAACCGATAATAAAACACTCTGCTTTGCATGCTGACTTCTCGCTGCTTCACGTGACAGCTGAGGAGTCGGAGCTGAATTTTCATAAAGAAGCAAACTCTTTTCCCCCCGTCGCCCCACCAGCCACCTCTCAGCCTTCATACCAGCCCTGTGTGTGGTAACTCCATTCCCTGGCAGACTTACATGTTTGGTAAACCTGTCACTGTGTCTGCACGTAAATCTGACATCCTGGCAAGCACGCTGATCTACCAGTAAGATGACATGATTGGCATGTGACTCCATTTTGCAGTTTGGCAGCTTCCATCTTAAAGTCTCTTTTAACAGCCTGGTTCTGCTAATGAAACAGCACATAGCACCTTGTGTCTGGTACGCGTGTAAGATAATGACCTCGCCCTCTTATAGGTGGACAGGTTATGTTTTCTGTCATTTTTGTCATTTTCTGTAATTATTTGAACAATAACACAATGATTTAATTTTGCCTCCGTACACCACCGCAGTGGGTTTTAGATCAAACACTCTTTAAGAATTACGGATATTTTTATAATTAGCTCCTTATTTCGAGAGGTCCCAAAAGTAAGTGGACAAATTAGCATGATTTTAAATGTAAGGATTGTTTTCAGTACTTGGATGAAAAGCCATGAGCATCACAAACTGGTGTGTTTCGTCACTTGAGATGCAGCCACTTCCACTTGCTGCGTGTTTATGGGTTATTCAGGTTTGCCTTCATCAACTGAAATGCATTGGATGACATCAGGCCACCTGTTCAGCCATCGAAGATAATGGACTTAACTGTATAATTGTTGACAATGTATCGAGCCTAAACATTCTAAATCAAATAAACCACTATAGCACATGCTGATTCATTAAGCACTTAGCTGTCCTTAATGAGCACTATCGCCAGTTTATCTGCATATTTATGACATGTTCGATTTCATACTGGGTCCTGAAACTGTTGCATGTCATCAACTAAGGTCAGACTCCTGGCTCGGTCATGGGACAGGTTAACCCAATAATTGAAGCCTATCAGTCAGCCAGGCAGAACCAAATGATGAGGGCTAGAGGGCTATTCCTAGGACTAGCATTTAACCTAAGGTAACCTTGTCTGATTCCCCAGCTAGTAATTGGCTTGGAGGCAGAGATTGCTCTTTCTCTAACTTGCCTTACTCTCCTTTGTTCTTTTCTCGCTGATTGTGCCGGGTTTGATCTCTCCTCATCTGTCTCTACCGCCCTCTTTTTGTTTTCCCTCACTATAGCTGTTCTACGAATGAAGACAGTGATTTCAAGCCCGCCAACCCCGGTTGAACCACAAGGGAGTGGCAGTAATTTTTGCAGGGGATTTGGTCAGTACGGTTCTCCAACGGTAAGGGCCTACAGTGATTTATCGCTCATTCGAGTCCCTGTGCGGCTCACCTCAAACATGAACCCTCGCTCAACTCAGTGCCACGCATGTGTATTAGCAGAGGAAAGCAGAGACCAGGACTGAAATACACAGCTGTGGATGCAGCAAAAATCCTGGAGCATATTTGATAGCCTCCTGGGTTAATTTGAAAATGATTGCTGTTACTGTTCCAAATATTCTTGACAGAAAATTGAGAGAAAGCAAGACGAATGAACAGAAGCAATAATACATCTTTCATTTTTTTTACACAAGTATATATAATAGTGCTGCTCGTTGTTACAAAAACCCTCTGCTGTTGAATGCCTTCTTTGTTAGGCAACTATAGAGCAGAGACCATGTAAAATGTTACACGCGAATGGTAAGGGTGTCAGTGTAGTTGACCGGGTGGCAAAGGGTGTGTAAAAACATTGATGAGAAAAAAATGGAAGGTAATACAACCAACTGCTGTCTGAAAGCAGCAAAGCATCAGTCAGTAAGAATGGAATCAAGGGATGCAAGAGAGACCCAGACCTGGACCATTTCCTCAACAACAAAAAAAATAGTTATTGAGCCTAATGAGAGAAGTATAAATACATTTATATACCTGCAGCTTTACAAACTGGGCATCAGTGACGACATTCCTTGAAAAAAGAAAAATGCTTGCAGACACTGGGACAAAATTCTCTGGTGTCTTACCTGCCCATAGAGACCACATTATGCATGTTGATGTTGACGTGATGATTGTGGAGCTATTCTTTATTTATTTTAGGTAAGTAGGCAAACCATACTGAAAATATCCTAGGGCTTAAAGAGTTAAGTTAGCGCTATTAAAAACCATTTGCTCTGCGACAACTTAACATTAAAAACATTTCACTGGTAAGATGACTATTATTTTGAAGGAAATGCATCAGCCTTAATATGTGACCCTCCAGATGGGCTTTGAAACAAGAGGGCACTCCGTTGTATTACTCAACAGCAGATCACTTTGATAAAAAAGCTTATTTCTGACACTGTAAAAAAAAACAATCAAATTTTGAGAAAATAAGCTGGAATTTCAAGTTATGTATCTCAAAACTTCAAGTTAACAACTCCACAAAGCGAAACCATTTCCTTGTTACCGGGAAGCAGGAGGCTGAAGGCACCAGCTGTCCAACGGTTTAACATGGAAACATTAATTCCACACCTTTTATGCAGCTTTTATTCTCTAGATGGCAATCAAAGGTCAAAAACATGATGCGATTTGTTCACGCTTGCTAGATAATGGATACTGTCGCTATCCGATTTTATCCGCGCATATGTCGGCATCATCTGTTTCCGGGTAACATGGAAATGACCTCTCTCGCAAAGCTTTCTGATTCGCAGAGCTAAGCTAAGCTAATTTTGACTTATTAACGCAAACTTTTGAAATGCATAACTGAAAGGCTTCCGTAGTTTGAAGAGTCACAGATTTGCTGTAACCACCAGTAAGTACAGGTGTCACCAAATCAACAATGACTGAAATATTTAAGATCCAACAGGGATGAATGTGCACTTCTTAATGATAAAATTGCCACACTTCTTGATATTTGCTTCTTTGTTGTGGTTTATTTATTTTAGTTACTAACTTAAAACGGACGCACGCTCCTTATGCATGTAATTTCAGTTTTGTTGAATCTGTTACATCTCAAAGACAGCTGTCACAGACAAACACACAGACACACAAACACACAATGTACGTTTGCCCCCAGTGCCATTTTACCCGTAGGCAGCCGCTCTCCTGCATGACATATGACCAGCCGAATGATGCATTTTATAAGAGAAGAAGAAAAACAAATCTAATCTCTGGTTTTCCCATCACTAACACCGTTTTACAGATCATCACACCTTTTGATTTTTTCCCATGAATCCAAAGGAGGGAACGACAAGGTGAATTTTATCTGAAAATGCATATTTCCCATTTCCAGATGTAAAGAAGCACTCGTGATGAATAGTGTGCTGAGGGATGGACGGCATTTTGTAGTTGCACATACACACATAAGTCATATTGGAAATGAGAGCATGTATTATGTCACTGTGTGATTGACGATGCATAAGCATTTCTAATAATAGAAAAGCTTAGCTTTCTCCTGTCAGTATCAAAACATGGTTTTACATAAATCTATTTGTACCCTTTATTACTGAAAAAGACATTAGTATTGTAGGACATACAGTACCATACTCCATCCTGCTTTTCTGTCCTGTACTAACTGAGAAGTATAAACTCTGGGGCATTTGAAATGTTAATTCTGGAAAAAGAAAAAAACTCCAGAAGTCCCCTTTGGTCTTTTTTTTTTCTTAATCTCTCTGATGTGTGACTGGGTGTTGACCAGCATAGGAATACTTTCATAGATATTCTGCTTGTGGATGTTTGATATAGGTCAAGTGCTGGCTCAGCAAACACTGGGAATGAGCCTGCATTTTCATTCTGCACACTGGTCAAATTTACATCCCATTTCATTCAGAGGAAACTTTACAGTACTGTAATGCACGCATATACACAAAGACGCACAGGCCCCCGTCGTTCTTCTACGATTCAGCAAAAAAAAAAAAAAAACTCTTGAAAAAAATCCACAAACGCGCTGACTGTGCGCTCTTTGAGCAATGAAAGCTCTTTCACAGACAGCAAAGGAAGCCAGAAAGTCAAAAGCAGCAATCTCTGATCAGAGAGGAGAAATTTTCTACAATCTGACAAGTTAAAAGCAACTCATCAGGCCATTCACACACTTCGAGTGAAGAGTTTGAGTAGAAAAGGATGTATCTGGCATTTCGACATTTTGGTCTATAAGTATGACAAACACGTGCAAAATTGTATGTTTTGCATGGCTGCCTTACATCACAGATACAGATTCCAGTTATTCTGGCAAATTCTTATGTGCATTGCAATAGAGTGGTTCAAGTAATAAAAGGCAACAGTAGACAGTCATATTTTAAAAGAACCTCAGACTTTAATTTAAAGTCCCACTGAAATCTCAGAAGTACCTCAGTGTAGCTTTTGTCGCTCCTGCAGCCGGCGTGGCAGCACTTTGGGAGTTAGATAATGCTGTTGTCAGTCAGTGACTTCTTCCTCTGTAACAGGCACTGCATTAGCCTCTGTGTGTGTAAGTATGCATGTGCTTGATTGAGCAGAGCCCCAATGCCGAGCACATCTGCTCCGGACGCCCCTGGCACTGCCATATGGCTGGCAAACATGCCTCCTACTCCTGCTTCACAAAGAGGGAGTTAGCAATGAAAAGAGAAAATGAGTAAAAAATCCGTGTGAGAGCACGACGGAGGATAAAGGTGAGGCCGAGCCAGGGAAGGAAGGCAGTAGTAGGCAACAGCTGATGAGCAAGGAGCTGCACGTGCTGCCCATTTGGCTGGCTGAACAGATCCACTCTCCAAACACACTAATGTCTTAAACGCCCTGACATGACTGCATTCGTCCATTCACACCAAGTCCAGGTTAAATACTGATTACATAACAGTCATTCTTAGCCACAGTCTTTACCTGACAGCTGTAGTAAAGGAGAGGATAAATGAGCTGTCCTTACAACATTATTTGAGATGGGAAGTGTGGCGAGCTTTGTGGTTTAACCTGGTTTAACCTCTATTTGAGATACATGCATAGTAGGTAAAAAGAGAATCTGAATCCAGAAAGCACTGGATAATTTACACAGAGACTAAAATGCTAAATAATGATCAAGGATGCATCAATGCTGCATTAGTGCTGTTGCAATCAGATAGTAAATCTGAAAATAAAGTGCCACCTATCCAATCCTATCAAGCTTTCATAGGATAATAATATAAGCCCCGCCCCCACAAACCCAGGATCTACAGCTAATATCCCAATCCCACTGCCAGACCTTCAGATCTGCACACAAATTATAAGGAAAGTGTTTTTAAATTTGTGACTGAAAGCATTAGCATCCTCTACTGTCTCAGAAGAACTCACCAATCATACACAGCACTGCACTGCATATTTACATTACAAGTACAGTAAGCTACTCATTTTACTTTTTAACATTTCAAAGGCCAAAGCATGCACTGAAGTCTAGCTTATGTCTCGCTTACTCCTGGCATTTGAATTCTGTTTGAGCATGATGTACAGTATCAGAGGCATCAGGCACTGCTTTAAACTTTCATTCTGTCTTCTTCTTCCTCTTCTCTATCTCCTCCAGTACCCTTCCTTTTCCATCCGTCCTGTGCCTCTTTGTTCTCTCCTGTTCTGTCTCTTCAAGCCTGCTGCCTGGGGCTTCTCATGAAGGATGCATTAATATGAGGAAATCAATACCTTCACTACGCTGGCTGTCGAGGGGCAGGTCAGAGAATTGGTGGTGGGAATAAAGATGATGGTGAGGTGGATGTGTGTGCTCGTGCATGAGAGGGGAGGGGAGGGGGTGGGGGGGTTGTTTGTTGCTCTATAAACACACGTTCATTGATCTTTTCTGCACGTCTTGTTGGTCGTGATGGTCTGCTGAGACTCTTCATGGCCTGATTGACAGGCCGTGAACTGAGCTGGTTGTGAGCCTCGAACGCAGACCGAGTTTGTGTGTCCATGTTTGTGCGCAACTCTGGTGATGTTGAACACAAACTTCTCACAGGTGCTGGGAGAAAAATTCAGAACACATGTAAAATGTGCCAGGAGTTTTTGTACTGATGATCTCTGCTTGTGTTACATATTATTCAACCTCCACAGACATGTCGCATGTAATACAATATCACTGTTTTTTTTTAAATTATTGCTACTGATGAATTCACAAATTAATTTATGCAGCATTTTAATACCACAGCTGGTAGAATATTCATACAACACCCACATCAGGATTTCCACACCTGGCCTTTAGAGCCATTTTACCAATGAGAGACGAGGAACTGAAGAAAAAGAAAGAGAACACTACAGCAGCAGAAGGGGCACGAGTATCAGATGAATATTCAACTGCATAATGTTAATGCTTTTTTTTTGCCTCACAGTATAAATGTGCTGAAGGGATGTAGAGTGTGTCAAATTCATACGTTTAACATACAGAATTATCACCTCATTCACCCATTTACACAGCAGTGGCCGGAAGATCCGTGGATCAAACATTTGACCTTAAAAACCGTACCTGCTGCACTACAAATGCACCACAGGTGTGTTTGCTATACCCCTGGTTGTTGATGGCTAACAGCGGTGTGGGTCTATTCAGCGGCTGGATATGGGAGCTATTATCCTGCTGTGATCCATCTCCCTGGCTCAGTTTCTTTACCTCTGTCGCTCTCTGCCTCTTACTATATCCCGTTTGTGAAAGAAAATCCATACAAGCTGGACAGCAAAGACGACTATATTATTAATGGGAGCTTAACATCCATCTAAGGGGTTTAAAATGTTAAAGGCGTCATGTGTTAGATTTAACTTTCCTCCTGGAGCAAAAAAAAAAGGTGTTTTCACAGGAAATAGGCAGCTGGCTCAGTATTTCTGAGTGCGTGGTTGAAAATGACACAGTGGGTGGTGTGTGGAGTTAAACGGATTCGGGTAATGAGACTTTCACAAGGAATGTCAGGTTATTTACGGGTTTCTTTTTCTTCCTTCCTGCTATGCGGGGACCTACTGATTCTCTGATTTAGGCATCTTATTTTTTTTGGTGCTGAGTGAAGTCAACAGCCAGTAAGACAAATGTTGTACTGCTTCTTTGAGATCTTTTGTTTCAGTCTTTCTATTCTTACACACACACATACACACACACACACACACACATACAAAGAACACATCCCTCAATAATCAGTTGAGCTATTCACTGCTTGGGGCAACACACAAAATGAATGCATTCATCACATAATTACTGTGGAGGCAGTCACACACTTCATCAGTCTATTCCTGTCTCAAAGAAGCCCAGAGAGAACGGAACAGAACACATAAGATTTCCAAAAGATATTATGAGACTCTTATACCTCCGTCTAAGGAGAGTCAAAGGAGAAGAGTGGGCTTTACGAAGCATCAAAGTGACATCTTGACTGATTGATGCATCCAAGTCGAGGCCTCATAGTGGAAAAAGTAAGGATTCGGGGAAGGTGGGTGCCTGAATGACTGAAAAGGCAGATAAATCTTTAAAAACCTGTGTCGCACTAAGACATATTTTTAAAAAATACAACTGCCTTTTTTTTTCACAGGGGAAGATAACTGGCGATCCAGAGAGGCTTCGGTTTCGAATGACGGGAGCTGAGAGAGACATAAAGCGAGAGATGTCTGTAAGCGATATTATGATGTAGGGTGAGTAGTATAAAAGGTGAAGCCTTAATACTTGGTGATATATGATGCCTAGCTTGAATAGGCCTAGGGCTCACTTTGAGGATACTGGAAATCAATGGTGATGTAAAGGTGGTGGAATGGTGACTGCCAGCCTCTGAATATGAAGGAATGAGCTTGGTCATAAAACAAAGTGATTATTGCGAAATGGTTTTGATATGAATGTTGGCAAAATATGAATGATTTTTTATGACTATTGGCTGTACTAATAGAGGCTGTGTGGAGTATGAATGCACACATTTACTAACCTGTGGTTTTCAATTAATCTTTACCTACAAAAACATTATATTTAACATGACTTAAGTTGTTAGTACTGTGGGGGTGGGGGGGTGTGAATATTTTTATTTTGGTTAAGAGAATTAGACAAAGGGGCTATAAACAACAGCAGCTGACCTACTCCCTCCTGCCACTCTCTCACAACTGGGGTGATGGTTAAAGTGTGAGAACTGCACTCACTCTCTGCATTGCATCGATAAGATGCTATGCAGTTGTCTGCAAACACTCTCAGAGGTTGTGGCAGTGCGGCACATGGTTTTTCCATAATTCTGTTTATCAGCCTTGCAAGCGTCATACTGGCACTCTGTCTCAAGTTACTCAAGAATGTTGCCGACGGTTGCGCTCTTGGTCTCTGTTGGGTTTTGGTGAGAGCTCCGGCACTGGTAGAGACTTTCCTACATGCTTCTGGATTGGCACAAGGTGTCCACTACTTCTTGGCTTTTGATGTAGGTTACAGAAACGGTGGTTCTTCTCACCATCTTATATTGCGATGTTAGGACTCACCACACTGCCTGGTTTGGTTTCAATTAGTCACTTTATCTTTGTTTAGGGGTATAGATGATGGATTTCACAATGATCAACTTTCCTCAGCAACAGTCAAGCAATACATACTGAGCTTAAGCCTGGCCCACATTTTTAGCACATGCAGGTATAGGACAGACCAGAAAAGGTCCTGGATAACACTTTAAAGTTATTATTTCTTATTAATAGCAGTAAGTCTGTGCCACAGAGTCAAGGCAACACTGTTATTAACTTTCAGAACCCTTTCCATATTGGAGTAGCAACCATTTCCATTTAAACATCCAGGGACAGACGTCCTTATCTCCAGATTATTTTTTGACCAAAATTAGCCCTTCACTTCAACCTAATTGGTAGTTGTTTTGTCGACAGACCACATATCTCTCCAGGTAGTAAAAACAAGGTCCATGGGGAATGCAAATCCAAGACTTTCCTTCACTCTCTCCTTCAGTTCAGGCTCTGGCAGTGGATGGGGCCCCTCAGCTTTAGTCTTGGGTGCACTTGAAGTCCTCACAAGTGATTAGCTGATCCCATTGGTAATTATTTAGCTCATTTTTTAGTTTGGTAAACTAAAGAAATCTATCGGGTTCTTTTTTTAATGATATATTAAAAAATCTGAGCATAGGTCCTTTATTTTCTGTCGTGGCAACCAGCAGATGACCTTTGACCACCTCAGTAACAAACTGAACAGTTGCATTTGCAGCTTGTCGAAACAAAACGGCTACGCATGTGCTAAGGCTTGTACCGTGGCTAAGGGCATATGAACACTCTACTGAATTAGTATGTCTCCTGCAAAAACCAGCACATCAATCCTTTTTTGAGGAGCAATTTCAGAGATTGATGCCCTTTTATGGCGGTCTCTCCCACCATTAATGTTCAAAGACCCTATTTTGAGGCTCTGCATAGGGAGGTCAGAGAAGATAAATAGATAAGAGGAAATCAGGAGAGAGCCATAAAGAAGGAGAGCACCATGTGTTACATGAGCCCATGACTTCATCGGCACAGTCTTGATAAAAGTTTTACCTTTTACCTTTCTTTAGAACAACAATTCTGATGGACCTGTCAATATTACTTACCTAATCTGAATGGTGGTCTGTCCCTCATTGTTGCATTTATTAAATGAAGCATTCAGTTTTTCTTGCTAGCTGATTTCTTAGTAGAATACTTGAATTCTCCAGATATAGAGTACATTATCAACATCAGAGTATGTTAACTTCACCTTCAAAGATCACAAAAGGTAACAAAGGGAGGACACGAGAGGAAGGTGACTATTTTCAAGGTCAAGGACTGCTCAACAGAGACTAGTTGTTAAACTGAAATAAATTTAAAACCTATTTAAGATTTTATTAATAGACATTATAAATTTTTTTGACCCCATAAGAGCCACAGCTGACCCCTTTGTGTTTCCTCATAATGGCAGTGAACAGTCAGCAATTAAACTTCTACTACTGTCTGCGTTAAAAAATATTGTTGTACACTGTATTTTAACATTCATCTGTAGTAAGCAAGTGTAGGCTGTCAGTCCACTGTTTAGCCCTGCTGTCAAAATGTCAGGATTGAGGCACCAACATCTATTTACTCTGGAGACTGTAAAACTTTGTGAAAGGAGTCCATTATACGGTCAATGAGTCATTGAAGCTCACTTCTTAGTGATGACAGTGATATTGAAGTGAGTTGTTGAATCGCTGCTGTTTTTGCTGCTGAAAGCCACTGTTACTGTTATTTGACGTGGATCTAACTTTGTTGGACTCAGATAGTAGGAAATAAACTCTGATTGAGTTTATTTCCTATTACCCAAGTCCAACAAAGTTAGACTTTGATGCACCTGTAGCGCCTGCCAGAGGGCAGCAGGTCAAACAGGTCAAAGCCATGTGAGCTGTCCTTGATGTTCTTGGCTCTGCTGAGGCATTGGAAAGTGTAGATGTTCATCAGGGAGGGGAGAGGGCAGCCAACAATCCCTTGTGCTGTCTTGACTACCCTCTGAAGCCTCTCCCTGTCTGTCTGAGAGCAACTGCTGTACCATAATGTGATACAGTACGTCAGCAGGCTCTCGATGGATGAGCGGTAGAAGGTCAGCAGCAGGTTTGAGCCCAAGTTGTTCTTCCCGAGGACCCTCAGGAAGTGAAGTAAGTTACTTCTGAGCCTTTTTGATAACAGCTGTGATGTTATCTGACCAGAAGAGATCAGCAGAGGTGATGACACTGAGAAAACTGAAGTGTGTGGAGAGGGTCCACACACTTCACTGCTGATGTAGAAGGGGGCTGGGTCAGTCCTGTGCTTCCTGAAGTTGATGATGATCTCTTTGGTTTTCATGGTGTTCAGTGTCAAGTTGTTCACTGAACATCAGGCTACCAACTTCAGGACCTCCTCTCTGTAGGTTGCCTCAACTCTCTTTGAGATGAGTCCGACCACTGTGGCGTTGTCAGCAAATTTGACGATGAGGTTGTTATTGTGGGCTGGACTGCAGTCATGAGTGTAAAGGCAGTACAGGAGGGGGCTCAGTGTGTGGGTGGAGGACTGTGAAGTCTCACAGTCTGGGGCCAATTGGTTAAGAAGTCGTTTATCCAGGAACATGTGAGAGGGGGGAGACCTGGGCAGTGAAGTTTAGTAGTGAGAATGTCCAGGACGATTGTGTTAGCTTTTAATCAGCTGTTGTTGTTCTAGCTAGCTTGTAAGGGTTGCATGTTTAATCTACTCGAAATGACTGTGAGACTGTTGGAAATAAATAAGCATGTACACTCCTGATCAAAATCTTAAGACCAGTTAAAAAATTGCAAGAATTTGCATTTTGCACTATTGGATCTTAAGAAGGTTCTAAGTAGAGCTTCACAATGTTAAAGGAAGAAATCAGCGTAAGAGACAAAAACTTTTGAGCGGGGAATTTATTGAAAACTGCATTAAACTCAAACATGATTTTTTCAGCTGATCAAAAGTTTAAGAGCTCAAAAAAACCCGAAAACCCCCTCAAAACAGAAATCAAAGTGTCACAAAAAGGACTCAGTAATGAGTAGCTCCACCATTCTTGTTGATGACTTCAAACAATCGTTTAGGCATGCTTGATGCCAGTGTTTCCAGGA
>VOQJ01031660.1:0-11480 GCA_015052665.1 Apistogramma diplotaenia
CAACAGCACAAAGAAAAGTGTCCTGAATGCACACTATGCCGAGGACACAGGGTTCAAGAGATGGCACAGACCCCAGGGGGTGATTAGTGGGGTGTGGACAGGCATTGAGAGGCAGTTGGAGGATAGATTGGCAGACACTTGCGTCTCCCCGACGTAATAACTCCCAGCTGTGCTCCTCTCAGTGTTTATGTTAGAGTTCCACTGCAAACCTCGCAGTGGTTCCGTCTTACTGGAAACTTCCGTCATCGTGATTTTCCTTAGCACTTAGTGTTAGTATCTGGTAGCTCTGCAAATTCTTAAGTTGCCTGTCTCTTTTTTCTTGAACTTTCTTTCCCAGCCCTCTCACTGCATCTAATTTTCTATCCCTCCCACACACGCTCACTCGCTCCATCCTTGCATATTCCCTTCCTCCTCTCCATGTTTGTGTCATTTTTTTTTAAATCCCCTTTGCCTACATCCCAGGATACTAATACATTTGATTTTGAAAATATTTTTTCTCTCCCTTGGACAGTCCACCCCTGCTGCCCAACCCAGGCACTTCCTCTCTAGCCGGGAAAAAGAGGATTATGTATTATTCCATTGTTGTTACTCCCTCTCTTTCTCTCCCTCCATCTAATGGCAAGCTGCCCAGATCAAGAATTCTGCGTCTGAACTGAAATCATGTCTTGCCATCTGTGTTCATTTTTGAGGACTTTCATGGCGGGAACCCCTGTGGCGATTAACCTATAGGAGGCTTTTGCAATAAATGCCCAGGAAGTTGAATGAACGTGAATGACGGGTTAGAAAATAGTAAAAAGCTGTCATCAACCATCATCTCACAGTAACACACCACACTACCTTTGCCTCTTTTCTCTCTCGCCCTGCCCACATGCTCCATATGTATTTATAGCCGGTGCACGCTGGACGTCAACCTGGTTTTACATATGCAGTGGAAACAAAAGGGCTG
This sequence comes from Apistogramma diplotaenia, assembly GCA_015052665.1. Taxonomy (NCBI): domain Eukaryota; kingdom Metazoa; phylum Chordata; class Actinopteri; order Cichliformes; family Cichlidae; genus Apistogramma; species Apistogramma diplotaenia. The sequence continues at coordinate 947 of VOQJ01031660.1, forward strand.
CTCAAGCTGTGTAACATGACTGGAGCAGCATCATATGTGCACAACATGTGTACATTATGTGGACTCCAGCTCTACCTGTTTGTTATCTTACTGCTAATATCAGCAGAGGTTATAGAGCTGGCCACCAGCTATCATCCCTCTCTCAGCGCATTTCTTCCCTGGACGTGTAGGAGGTAAATCAGTGTGATCACACTGTAGTGCTCAAGGCACAATTATACAGGTTCTATAAATGTCTTCACCCATGCTGTTAGTCAGAGATGTGCTGCAAATGGATGTTTTCAGTCCAGATTGAAACCCAATAATAAAATCAGGCCTCTATTATATGACTGAATGATGGCACATAAAAACGAGATTATTGTTAACCAACTGAAAACGAGGCAAAGCTATTCACACGCGGTGAAATGAATTCCTTGACAATACACTGATCACTGCTGAATTAAAGCATCAGATATGAACCATTTTTAAAAATCGTACACAAATACTGCCAGCGTGATGCGCCTTCTCTTTAAACCGAACCTCAGCTGAGAATAATCTCATCTCTCTATGATGCTCCTGCGGTTCATCTAATCAGCCAATCATCTCATTAGCTCGGTGCATTTAGGCCTGTATACATAGTTAGGATGGCCTGATGGAGTTCAAACTGAGCATCAGAATAAGGAAGAAAGGTGATACAAGTGACTTTGAAGATGGTGTGGTTGTTGTTGCCAGACAGGCACCTCTGAAGGTTACACGAGTATTTCAGAAACTTTAGGGTTTGTGGAGAATGGTCTGAAAAGAGAAAACATCCAGTGAGCTTTGGGCAAAAGTGCCTTGTTGATGAGCGAGGTCAGTGAAGAACAGACAACAGTAACAACCAAACGATGCAGAAGAGCGTCTCTGAAAGAACACTTTGAACCTTGAAGCAGATGGGCTACAGCAGCAGGGGCCACCCCTGCCAGCTAAGACCAGTAAACTGAGGCTACAGTTCACACAGGTTCACCAAAATTGGACAATAGAAGACTGGAAAATGTTGCCTGTTTGTTATCTTACTGCCAGTATCAGTAGAGATGGTGTAAATAATGTGAAAGCATGGATCCATGTGGTCTTGTATGAACAGTTCAGGCTGCTGGTGGTGTAATGCTGTGGGAATAGTTTCTTAGCACAATATAATGGGCCCATAGTACCAACTGAGCATTTTTTAAATGCCACAACTTACCTGAGTGTTGTTGCTGACCATGTCCATCCCTCTATAACCACAGTGTGCCCACATTCTGATGGCTGCAGGATAACACAATGACACAAAGCTTAAATCATCTAAAACTGGTTTTGCAGTCATGACAATGAGTTCATTGTGCTTGAATGGCTTCCACAGTCATCAGATCTCAATCCGGTAGAGCACCTTTGGGATATGGTGAAACAGAAGATTCACGTCATAGAATCAGCAAGTCTGCAGTAACTGTGTGATGCTATCATGCAGTTATGAGCCAGTATCTCTGAAGAATGCTTCCAGATCTTCGTTGGCTCTGTCAGTCAGTCATTTGCTCTCATTTCTTCTGATCCATAAAGAAAGCTTTGTTATGACACTGTAGACCTTTGCTGGTTGTGGCCACAGTCATCACCTTTAACTGTGCCACTGAAGTTAGAAAGATAACAAAAGGAGCTAGCGTGCCAGATTTCTTACCAACTGCTGCCTCCATGACTGTAGCTGTGATTATGACTCCAACTGTAAACTGTGGTTTGGCTGTTAAAAAATTGGCCGTGACTCATTTGTTTAAAATGTCTGTTTGCGTGTAACTATGTGAAGTAAACTGTGCCACTTGAGTATTGTATTAAGCTCCTGCAGTTGTTGCTAACACATCTGTCATAGAAGGACCACAAATACTGCATCACAGTTATGCATATCCATGCATGTACACTGCCAGTTTCCCTTAACTGGCAGTGTGTCTTCATCCCGTTGTGAAGGATTTATGCAGAGCTGGCTGACAAACATCTTTATTTCATTCTCTTGCAGGAGGCTCTCGCCCCGGCCGAAGATCAAACGCAGCCCGAGTCCCAGTCGCGGCCCCAGGTCGACCCGTCTGAGCTTACTCCACGTCTCTGCCACCTGGCGCGGTCGGAGACAGGCTACGGCTTCAACCTCCACAGTGATCGATCGCGGCCCGGGCAGTACATTCGCTCCCTGGACCCCGAATCACCTGCAGACGCTGCCGGGCTTCGGCCACAAGACCGGCTCGTAGAGGTACAGATTCTGTGTCTGTGTGACTGGAATATTACTGACAGTTCATGTATGTGTGCATGTATTTGTGATAGGAAATGCAAATGATTCAGCTATGAACAGCATCATGGTGATATCTGAACTATGCTTAATTTGTTTAACTGGCTATAACTAGAACTTAAGGTGGTGCACACTTAAGGAACATAAATCCCCAAACAGGTATGTCTATACGTATATTTATTATGTCTTTGCACTGTACATGCATCCATGGCACACCACAGCACTCCCCAGCCTCTTCCTCACAGCAGCCCTCTCAGCAGGTGACTCTGCATTATGTTTGCATTTAGTTTTATTATTTACACGAAGCATGTGCTACCTTATTGGAGACATTTGAAATTCAATAAATTTAAGTTTAAAATCATTTGTGTACAGTTTAAGTGGTCCATAAAGGTCACCGATTTTTCATTAGCTGCTATTTTAAATGAAGCCACCAGGGGCTGAGAACAGTTTACGCAGTCTCACACATATGATCAAATGCAGATGTGACCCCATCTGTAATTAAAATGACGGGCGTTGCACATTTGTGTTTTTAAGGATAACAGGACCTGCAGCCTGAACTCGATCTTTACTGTGTGTCAAAGCGGTGAGACAGAGCAGGGTGGTCTCAGGGGAGAGGAGGGTCTGCCATAAATCAGTTTGAGCTGATAGGTAGACGCATGGGGGAGGAAAGACGGAGCAATTTGCGATGTATGTCTGCTGTATGTTTATTCTTCTCTGTGTAAAACATAGAAACAGAGAGAATGCAGCAGAAAATGTGCAAAAAGTTTAAAAAGCTGTGAGGAAATTAGTTCGAAAGTGCATGGATGGTTGCTGAACTTTCCCCTAGATATAAAAAATACACACTACAGAAACATCATCATCAGTGTAATTGGTTTTTCATTGGCGTGTGCACACACACAGCATTCAACCTTCATTCCCATGACCTCTGACCTCACTGGCTGTACATCAGGGTTCAGATTGCAGTGCATTACTCCAAACAGGATTCCAGTGGGGTCCGATAGAAACGTTAAAGCTAAAATCCAGAGGAACACACTGATGGTTTTGTAGCTGCTGGTTTTATTTGATAGCAAGTCATTACAAACACGCCTCAGAATCTCATGAAGTGAACGACGTTAAATGAAAAGATCCCCATCAAACAGTTAACTGGCACATATTTAATTTTAATCTGTTGGGAATCCTAAGAATAAAAATGACACTATGTCATTATAGCACACTTGGTGTTTATAGCACTTTTCTCCAAATGCTCTGGCTTCCTCCCACAAGTCTAAAGACATCCATGTTAGGTTCATTGGTGATCCTAAACTGGGTGGTAAGTGCGAGCGTGAACCCCGTCTCTCCAACTCCAGCCCCTCCAGAATGTCCATCCATTTTCTTGGATTTTGGATGGATATTCCCAGCTGTTTGAACTGAGGCTTGCCCCTTTTTTTCTAGTTTTTATGCTAAGCTAAATGATCAGGACTGCAAAGCAGAAATGCAGCGGTTTGCCAAAGTTGTGTTAATAATGTTTTTGGTGACACACTCCACATTGGAAAAGAAACATGCGCTGATGCTTCACTGGAGCATTAGATGGCTGATGAGAGTGTGTGGGAACATCCTGTAGCAGGTCACTGATGGCAATGACTGTCCTCCACCTCCCTTCTCCATGGAGACAGAAACCGAGGGACACACACTCACGTGTGTGTACATGCATGCACGAATGAAATTGGATGGTACTCAAAGACTGATTAATTTAATGAGCTTGAGTGGAAGTATGAATATGCATGCACAGGCAGGATAAGAGCAGGATGTACGTTGTTTAGAAGTAAATTAACATGGTTGGTATTGTGTGCTTAGTTTAGAGCTGAAAAAGGATAAAAGGTTTGAACCTCTTTTATTGTAATTATATTTAATTTCCTATCAGATGCTGGACTTTCTCACTAAATACAGTTCAATGGCTTTATATCAGCATATGACATGTTTTTGGACCAGCAAATTGGAGCCCTTGTTAAGTTAGCTGGCTGCTGCGTGTCAGTGTGTGAGAGCACCCTGATAATTACAGCCGTCTCTGATCATGCATCAGGACGCACTTGTGTTATCTGTCAGCAGCTTGTTTCAGGGGTGAACAGCCATGACAGATCTCTCTTTCTCTCTGACTCACGGCGTCTTTTTCTCTCACTACGCCCCATTACACAGGACGCGTATCAGCAGCGAGCGTTGTTAAGGCTATGATGGGTGCTCAGCTTTCTGCCCATGTCTGGCAGAAGCACTGACACCAGTGAACGCCTCATCAGTCTGTGCTCTGACTGCATTCAGCAGAGCATGCCCTGAACCTCTCACAGACCTCGGCGTGACATCAGAGATAACACAAACATGCGCCACACTCACTTTGTCCAAGTTTACCCACACGGACATGTGGACGTATTTTCCACATCACAGTGACCTGACACCTGCCTCACTATCTCCCTCATCACAAGCGTCACTGCCAGTGATGATCTTACATCAAGGTTGGGCAATTCATTTTCCCGACATGGGCCCCATGGGACTTGTGACTGTGGAGGAGGGCCCCACCAATGAGCTGAGCTCAGGTCTGCTCAGTAGTAATTTTATCTCTGTAGGCTTATTGGTGCGGTCATTGGGGGGATGATTTTCATCTACACACATCTTCAGAAAGAATCACTTCACACCTCAGTTTGTTGTTTTAGTATATTGACTTATATGCTGCATACAGCCTCACAGACCTCATAGTTTCCCCGTAGATACTAATTTGAAATGAAAGCACTCCAGTATGTCCCTTTTGGACTCCTAAACCTTGTGCAAGTTTGAAGATTTTTATCTGTAGAGGAACACTGATGGAATATTCCACTATCATCCCAAGTGGAAGAGTCACGAGAGCTATTTAAGTCCCCAATAAAGGCTTGTATGTTAAAAGAGTTTTTTAGGTTGAGCTTGACCGTGCCATGAAAATAAAGGTACTTTAAATGTGATTTAAGCGATCCTGCAGGCTGCTTCAATGCTGCTGACATAGATAGATTCAGATGGAAGAAACAGACAGTTATCTGTGATCCTAACAAAGGTAATGTGCAGGATTACCTGAGTTTTGGGAAGAAGAACCTTCAGCAGTCACTTCCTTTTCTTTGGAAGCAGCTCCCAGTTTTTAATAAAACATAGTTAGGGCTGGATCAGGTGACCCTGAGCCATCCCTTAGTTATGCTGCTAGTCTTTGACTTCACTTTGCATATGTTTATCATCACTTTTGTATTAAATTTTTATTAATCATTAAACTCTGTCTTACTCTACCATAGTTTGCCTTTTCTCCTCACCCCCAACCACTCACAGCACACCAGCCCCCCCCGAGCCTGGTTCTGCTGGAGATTTCTTTTCCTGTTGAAAGGGGGTTTTTCCTTCCCACCATCACCGAGTGCTTGCTCATAGGGGGGTCGTTCGATTGTCAGGGTTTTCTTTTCTTTCTAACACTAAGGCAACTATTGTGAATTAGCACAATATAACCTAGATTTAATTACATGAAAATGTGCTTTAAATTTAATCTGAGGTAAAATCCTCAATCATTTATCTAAAACACATTTTATGGTTTGTTTGGTGGGCCGGCATCCACTCACGGGTCTCTGTGGAGACGAAGAGTTAAAAGTCACTCACAGTAGCACATGCGTCATATTCTCAGATGTGCAGATGCATTTGAAAGTGTTTGTTTTGATCTGTCACACACACATGTGTAAATAACATGAAAAATCAAACTGCAGGTGGCAGGACCTCTCACACACACACACACACACACACAGTAACAAGAGTTCCCCTGAGGGCTTGTCCCATGAGAAATAAGCTTCTGCAGGGTTCCTACAGCTTGGATTAATGAGCTCAGTGGGCAAAGAACAGAGCGTATTGTCTTGTGTGGGATGGACTGTTAATGAAGTCGGTGAAACATGACACAACACCTGTTGTTTGGCCAAACACAAAGATGTTTGTTCTCCTTGATTCAAACTGTCACTGATGGCAGTCTGTCATAAGTCCTACATTTGTGATTTCTGATGTGGAGAGCTTCACATTTTCCATCTGCTGATCCTGCTCTCTTCAGGTTTCAATTCCAGCTACTCTCCCTGCTCTTCCCTTCTTTTTGTTTCCCGGTGGACCCGTGAAGCTCGTCTATGTTATTCACATGCAGTCTTATTTTTGAAATTTATGAGCTTATATTTTCCATTCTCCATCTTATCATAAGCAATGAATTTTACACAAATTTCCCCTCCAGGACACTGACACCTGAAACCTGCACTATAGCCGGAGCCCAGGAGAGCCATCAATAATTGATTGTGTACCAACACTAACTCACCATGTTGGGACGCTGCCTTCCAAGAAGCCACGGTCTAGTCAAAGTTTTCAAAGCGCAGCGTCCTGATAAGATGAGGCAACAACAGGCTGTTGTGTTATGCAAGTGAAGTGTACAAGCGAGGGGAATGTTGTCGCACAGATGGCAGCCGCAAACGTGGATGTGGATGTGGGACATCAGGCTGCATCCACGGCTGCATGTACAGACGTCTAAACACTTTATGAGTTTGTAACATTGTAACATTGTTGCAGGCGCAGTGAAAATGGATTTTGTGTAATTAGTTTGTGGCTGAATGGCTCCTCCTGCTGGTTGGATGAGGTAATACAGATTTGTATACTGTTCCCTCTGCATTCCCTTACTGTTCATGGCAAATTTGACCAGTTTTGACATTTGACAGCAGCAAAAAATACTCTAAATGTCATTCTTTTAATGACACCAGGTCTGAGCTCTGCTGCTTTGTATTTAAGAAACCAAAATATATCTGCCCACTGAATATTTTTATAGCTGCAAATGAAATAATTTATTCAAATAAAATCCCAACTATGACACATAGGCACTGTCAGATAGCTTCACTCCATGGGAAGAGAGAATGGATGCAGGATTTTGGATGGATGGAGTAGTCAGAAAAACCCAGTCTTACTTTGTACCTGTTATCCAGGTAAATGGCGTTAACATCGAGGGCATGCGACATGCAGAGGTGGTGGCCTTCATCAAGAAAGGGGGAGATGAGACCTGGCTGTTGGTGGTGGATCCAGAAACAGACGAACACTTCAAGAGGAGGGGGATGATCCCCACAGTCAGCCATGTAAAAGGTGGGACTGTAATGCAAGTGAAGTTAAAAGAACTCATCTGATGAGATCCCATTTCTTCAAATAACCATGAGTAAAGACTAGTATGTTTAATAGTCGATGGGTTTGGAAAACACTTTCTTCATGTGTGATTTGCTTGTTTTCGCAGACTATGACGGTCCGTCCATGTCCAACGGCTCCCCCAGCCCTCAGATCAATGGCAGCTCCACCACACAGTCCATCAGGTCCACGCACTCCGACCTCAGCAGCCAGGGAAACAGCACGCAGGTGGGTGTGGGCATTCATGCACAGTGATGTGTTTGGGCTTTGTACCTCGACATGAAAGTCTCTACCCTGAACCTTTGCGTTTGTGCGTCTGTCTCGCCGTTTCCAGCTGGCAGACGATGAGGGCGGCCAGCTGTCGGACCCCTTTGCTGAGATGGGCCTGAGTCTCAGCGCGACAGCGGCAGAAGAGAAGAGGAAGGTCCGTGCCAAAGAAAAGAGGAAGGCCCCGCAGATGGACTGGATGAAGAAACATGAGCTCTTCAGCAATTTCTGAGACATTCTGCTCCGAGAATACAACAGAGACCAAAGGACAGAGCTCGGTGCAGCTCTCTGAGTGGGAGATTTATCATCTTGATACACAGATTCTCTTCTTCTTAGACAAAGAACCAAAGTGATTCATTTTTTTTCTCTCCTGGGATTAAATGTGACAAAAGTTGTCCAAAGGATTTTACTTCTTAAGTCACGAAACAGCTCCTCGGCGTTCAAGTCCAACATAAAGGAAGCGCTACATGACTGCAAAAAGCCATGTTCAGAAAGGACCTTCTTCCTCACATGTACTGCTGTTCTTCTGGGGATATCGCAGACAAATATTCACAAATTTGCCTTTTTCTCTACTTGATGATCCCATTCTCTCTACCGTCAGAGATTCCTTTTGACAGCTATTTTTATATTTAAAAAGTATAAGCAACTATGAATAAACAGTATCCCATCATCATTTGAGAGACTTTAATGGACACTGTGACATGAATGATTGTGGATAATGTGGGAGTTTTGTCCCTCAGACATCACAAGAAGCCCAAAGTTTGACATAAGATCACTGTGAAAGAGTTGAGACCCTCCACCTTCAGCCCATTGCTCCAATGTTTGATGACGAGCTCTCACAAAGAAAAAGGATAGTCGCTCGTAGTACATACATGTACTTGTACCTTTACTTTGATTACTTTGCTTTGTTCAGAAAGAATCCCCTACTTGTTGCTTAACCATTAGCCGTCATGAGTGTATCACCACTATCCTCTTTTCAGAAAGTGTTCCAGTGCACACATTGCATAGCAAAGGGAGGCACCACTAATATGAGAAGACGCATGAGAAGTGAGGGAGCTTCTCAGGGCAAAATAGCGTGAGGGATGACGCTGCCATTGTTGAAGGTTCGGTGTGTACAGCAGGGGGCGAACTTGAACCAAGAACCGAGACACTAAACAGAGTAGACTTCATTCATCATCTCATAATGTCCCGGAAACCGTAAATAATTCGGATGAAATGGAGGAAAGATGTTCTAGATAATCTGAAGATTTATTTGTGTAAGGCAGCAGTTAAAAGAAGAGATTATTCAGATTTAATGTGAAGTAGCCTACACTTTATGTGCTTGCTATGTTGCATGATTGACTCCGAAGTAAGTTGATAAATGTGAAGGAACAAAGTTCGGTATCATTTTATAAGTAGCTGTGGAAGGAAAACTGAATTGTTGGCCAAGTGCTATTAATCAGTCAGTATTAATAACAGTATTTTCTTGTTGTTAACGTTATATTTATCAAGTGTGCTTGTCCTCGGGGAAGGAATTGGTCAGTACATTGCAACGCAGAAGTCTCGAGCCATCCCTCATTTCTAAGGCGAGAAAGTCAATATTAGCCTCCAGTCGATGGATCAGCAGAAGATCTAAATGCATCTCTCAGGTCCTGTGTCGGGTCTTTGCTGGATTTTTTTCTAGGCATGCCTTACAGATACTCTTCATCAGCTGTAGATGTTTGTTTTAGGTCCACCAGTTCCTCTTGTGTCCTCCACTTTGTCCAGTTTCCTCAAAAAAAATCTTAAGAACAATTTGCACACCATGGTGTGTGATAAGCCAAATTTTTAGCTAATAGCTCTTTGGGAATCACCTTGTTGGCGCAAAATGCTATTTTATGCCTGTCAGACTGTTATGATTGGTATTTTTCATAGATTCAACTAAAGGAATATAAACAAATGATGTGTTTTTGTGACAGGCTGCTGTTAACAAAGTGTGTTGAATTTCTTTTTATGCTTGAATGCATCATAGGTCAGTGTTAAGTGGCTTAACACCCCTCTGAAAATGGTCAGTTAAATGGACTGGACTGAAAACGAGTGAAAAAGCAGCCAATGTCTAATGAAAAAAATGACAAGAAAATCTGGCTCCATGGAAACAAAATATAAAGAAATGAGGAGTGGCTCGAGACTGTTGCACAGCACTGTACGTATACCTGCTTCCAGCCAGAGACGAAGCTGTAAAGCTACAGCTATCAATTGGATTAGCTTAGCCTGGCTCTGTCCAACAGGAACAAAATTCACCTACAAATTCCAGCAATTAAATCACATAATTTGTTTTGGTGATCATTTTTATTTCTAAGGAGCTTTGGAGACAAACTGGACCAAACATGAGAGCCAAAATGCTTTGTTTTGTTTGTTTTTAAAACTGGACACCACTAGGCTAGCTTTTCCCCCCCTTTTCCCTATATTTGTGCTAAGCAGAGTTAGCCAGCTAATCCTAACAGCTTTCTACTTTCCATTTACAGACAGAAGAACGGCATCTATCATCTCACACTACCACGAATAAAATAAGAGTATTTACCATAATATTGAAATATTTAATGTTCAGCTTTTCAATATAAGAGTTAGGATCAGTTCAAATACACTCATAAGATTGTATATGAAGCTAAATGTCTATTGTATTCTGTATGTGGCGGCCCTGCTTCACCACTGCAATAAGGTAACGCGTTGGAGTCGAGGTGTCTATTACTTACAACATGAGCTGTGTGTATGGTGGGTTGTAGGTTGGAGGGGGTGTCGGAGAAGCACACAGTGAGGTCAGAGATGCTCTGGAGGATCTAGTGGAAGAGACTGCGGGAGCCATGGAGCTTACTGAGGATTATTACACAT
>VOQJ01031665.1:8988-19688 GCA_015052665.1 Apistogramma diplotaenia
ATGTGAGCTGGGATAGGCTCCAGCCCCCCCGCGACCCCGAACGGGATAAGCGGTTGAAAATGGATGGATGGATGGATTTTATGACTTTTTCAATTTAAGCCTTGCACCTGAATGTGAATGAAGGGGTAGTACCTTTCCCCTCATTTGACTCAAATAAACATTTTGCCTCCAACTTATTTATTACATCTAAATATGTTTAGATACAATTCAAAAGTTGATTAATTCCATTTGGTTCAGGTTTTATTATACAACAAATCCCAACAACAGTTGCCCCAATGGCACATCATGCTAGATTCTGAAGACTCTACTGTATTCAAGAGAAAATACCAATAATCAGATGATCCCCTATGAGAAAGCCTTTTGTGACAGTGGGAATTAAAAACTCCCTTTTAACAGGAATAAACCTCTGGCAGAACCAGGCTCAGGGAAGAGTAGTCATCTGCTGTGAATGCTGTTGGGAGTGAGGGGAATAAAAAAAGAAACAAGGAGAACACAGGGAAACGAGTCAAAACACATACTGGACTATGGGAGAGAATAAAACAAGTATTGTTTTAAAACATGGAACCTGTGGAGGCAAAAGAGGCGAGTGGAGAAGAAATGTTCAGTCTATCACAGGAAGTCTGAGACTAAGCAGCATAACTAAAGGTCACCAGATCCAGGCCTAACTATCAGCTAAAAAGTTAGGTCTAATCTTAAAAGAAGAGGGTGTCTTTCTCTAGAGTCCAAACGGAGAGCTAGTTTCACAGGAGAGGTGCGTGATATCTGAACTCTCTGCCTCCCAGTCTACTTTGAGAAACTCTAGGACCCACAAGTAAACCTGTAGTCTCAGAGCAAAGAGTTCTATTGGGACAATATCATTCAAATCTGGATTCAACAGAGAATCAGTATGGCAGAAGTTTCTGTCAATACTCTTAAAAATCTAGCATTACCGAACATTAGTAATGAATGTGTTTTGAAATAGATCCACAAGATGACTTACAAAAACATGCATCTGCATATGCATGCAAGTGTGCACCGTTGCATGTGTAAGTGCGTGCTGTTCACTTGAGCGCCTCCAACTGAGATGGCATCTGTCTGCATAACGGCCCTCAGGTAATAACAGTAAAAATCCCCCCCTGCTGTGTAAAATGAAGTCAGCTCTACTCACACACAGTCCTCACGCGGACAGGTTGTGTTTATATTGCAGGTTACCATGAGCAGCCACCTAGGAGGTCTCACAAGACTTTAATTAGGTGAAGGGCGGGCTATCCAAAACCCAAATCAACACATCTGATGACTTGACAGAGTTTTGTTTTGACCCACCATTGAGCTAGTTCACCTGGAAGTTGAACCTGAGCAGGGGGTCAATTATTCGCATGTGGCAAGAATAAAAATAGAAGTAGTGGGGACTCAGGGTTGGGAAGATTAGCTTTCATTCAAGTCAGATATCACACATTTGCTAGTCCTTTGATTTGACGTGTATTTTTCAGTTCATTTCTCAAACCTGTTTCCCCTGTTATATTATTTTTCACTCCTAAAGTTCCCCTCCCATTATTAGAGTCATTAAATGATGTTAAACGTGATCTGCTAGTATATTGTATAGATTATGTTTTCACTGTATTATTTTGTACTTGCTGCATATGAAAATCAGAAATATATCAAAACTATGAAAGCTGGAAAAAAATCCATCTGGTGACAACAGGATTTTCCATAGAAGGAGGTTGCAGACTGGAGGACTGAGGCAGAGAGTTCAGCCTGCAGCAAGATGCATGGCTCCACTGGTATAATGTTAGAGGGGAAGCATACTTCGCCTTTGTCTGGACAGTAATTGCATCATCAATAATAACTGCTAAACGCTTTTTAAGTCACCTGCTGATGTGGCCACCATTAACCTCGCTGCGCTTGACCAAGGTGAACATCAAACATGCCATCGACACGTAAGCACACAACCACACGAATCAGGTGGCTTTCTCAGATGTACCCTAAAATAAATGTCCAGGCTTACATATAATCTTGACAAGTAATTCAGCAATAGATCAAAACACACAGCGGTTTTCTGAGTATAAATGTGCTTTACCTTGGAATAAGATAAACAGCCTGATTCCATTCATGTTTGAAATCTCTATTTTGGAGAAGAAATTTGGTTTCTCACTGCTTCAGTATATGGCTTGCAAAAGCTGCAATGTGGCCAGGAAAGCAGTCAGTGAGTTAATATGCCCCCTCTCTCCTCAGCTGTATGCTGCTGTCTCTGGATCTCTGACTGGGAAATCAATACTGTCTCCAGCCCAGCATGAGTCAATATGTGTCACAGTGCTTTTTCTCTTGAAGCATTCATATGTGTTGTGAAGCTGGGGCTGTTTGAGTGCGGTCACATGCTGAGGCCAGTCGAGTATTAGAACCCCTGTTTTAAAAAAAAAAAAATACAAATCAAGGAAGATTCCTCAACAATGAGTCAATTTACTCCAAAGGTTGAAGTTTAATGCTGTAACATTTTACAATTCTGTTTCAGAATTGAATATATATTCTGCATCACCACACTTCTGGGATGGGGAGACATTATAAAAGTAATAATTTTCTGCCTTATTGCACTAACTGATGATAATGTATCGCTGGGGATTTGCATTTTTTTCAGTCACTAAACAGTTTCCTCAGTTGCAGAAAAATTTTGCTTCCACTCAATATATCTCACATTTTTATACAAAAATCCTCCTACTTCTTAAGGTTTGTTTGAGATTTGTTGTAATTATAAAATTAAGAACCATATAGAGAAGAAAATGAGCTCACGTCCGTGGCATTCTCACTGCCAATGAAGGAGACCTTAACTTTATTATACTATTCATGGAAATGTTGTTGTCACTGGTGTTTTTTACATGCCTGAAAAAATCTGTACAAATTAAATTGATAGATTTTTATTTCAATCTGTCATTTCCTGGGTGTTTCACTAACACTTAAACAGTGCAAGTATGGTTGAGTATGACTCAATCATGTGAGAATATTTTGATATTGCCTTCAGTTTGGTGAAGGCATTCTTTTGTATGTGTTCTTGTGAACTTTGCTTGTATTTTATAGCTGAGGTGTTTCTGCATGTGTTAATTCCTGAGATTGTCTTTTACCTTCTCACCCCTGCTCGCAAAGCACAGCTTGGTCATCACAGGCTAAGCCCATAGGATGCTGTGTTATAGCACACAGCAGGCTATGGGACCACACCGTGAGTAGTCCCCCTGTAGTGTAGATTCTGCCAAAAAAATCCATTAATGATTATTTACAGAATCAAGGTATTCATATTTTTATTTCTTCATGTCGTGTGGTGACTGGTTTAGGAGATTTGGTATTTCCCATGATTTCAATGACAGTTGCTCAAAAGCTCAAGAAACAAGTTTGAATGCCCATCACACTCTATTTTCTTTACATCTGATTCAATTCTGTAATGTGCTTGAGCAAATAAATAAATAGATAAATTAAAAATTGCTTTGTGTTTCTTTAAGTGGCAGGTATACAGTAGGATTAGTCCAGAATTAGTCCAGGCTGCCATATATCCAAACTTCCTGTGGTTTTCTCAAACAAAACAGTGATTGTAAAACATATGAAACCTCCCTGATACTACCCCTTGCAAAAAATATTGAATCATGGCACTTGGATGATGTTCATTCAGCAATTTTACTTTAGCTAATAAACAATGTACAGATATGGCTATTTATGTTGAATAGCTGAACATTCTTGCTTCATAAAACATACCTCAAACAAAGTCACAAGTGGGCTGGATAATCACACAGTCTTCAACCTGGGTCGTGTCAGCTGTGGTAGACTCCTGCCTCTGTGGCTCTGGTGCTTAGAGCCTGTTCTTATTCTGCCATGATCAGAGCCTCTGTGCTGTCCTTTAAACTGCTTCTTTCTTGCCACAGGTAGAATTTCTTGATGTCAGCCACTTCCTTTAGCTGTCGATGGTACATCCTGTGCAGGGGCTTGGTCATCCATGATTTTTTGTTTGTGTTCCTCATCACCACCTGTCTTCAGCTTCCTAAGGCATTCTTGGAGTAACTTATCTCAGGGGGCCATCTTCCTGATTTATTTGTCATGTTTTATCTTGGATTGTGGCTCTGACACAGTAATCCTTGTCCTTCCTCATTTCATTGTTCATAAAGCTATCTTGAGTTTCACCAAATCTTCATCTTGGCTCCTGGCTCAATACATGACCGGGGGCCCAGAAGGGAATTGACAGAAATACCAGAGGAGCAAAACACCAGCTACTGGTAGATGGAGCAGTCACTGGAGAGTGTAAGTCCAGACTCACCAACCTGTGTCCTGAAATGCTCTGTCCCCACTCCTGTTCTGCATAGGCCTGAACTCCCTCAGCCAGCTCGTCTACATGGTTGACATCAAGCTGAATGCCAGGCATGAATGCTTCACTGATCCACATCATGAGGATCTACATCAATGACATAGGAATGTAATTCTGACTGGAAAAATGTAGTTCAATGGTAACAAAGACAGGGAAGGTAGTCAGAACTAAGGAAAATGCACTACCAGAATGCAACATTGTAGACAGTGAGGACAGCTACAAGTACCATTGATCCCACAAGCAAATGGGGAAAATGAAGAGTCTGCCAGGAAAGCTGGAACCACCAAGTACCTGCAGAGATGAATGAGAAGAACAAGATCTGGGCAATCAACACCTATACTTTGCCAGTTATCAGATACCCTGCTGGGATTAAAAGCTGGTCAATGGAGGAGATAGAAGCCACTGGCATAAAGACAGAAAGCTCCTTACCAAGCCTGGAGGGTTTCAACCCACATCCACCATCCGGAGATGTTACAATAAACAGAAGGGACCGATGACTAGTGAGTGTCAGAACCACTGTCCTGGATGAAAGAACAAAGATCCTTGAGTAAATCAGGAAGATGGCCTCAAATGATAATGTGCATAGTGAATATCTCAGGCAGCACGAAGAGGAGAAAGAACAGGAACCATAATGGAAGGACAGGCCCCTGCACGGCATGTACCACCAGCAGATAGAAGTCGCTGACATTGAAAAATCCTACCAATGGCTTCAGAAGGCTGGGCTGAAAGACAGCACAGAGACACTAATCATGGCAGCACAGGAACAAGTGGATGTGGAAGGTGAAGGTAACAGTGGGCCCCCTGGTAATCTAACACTAGGGGCAGTGACACCTAAACTGGGACAGTGGCTCCAGCAGATTCCAGGAACAATATCCAATATCTATGCCCAGAAGATCAGCTAATACTGCATAGAACCCTCAAGCTTACAGGACTTGGAGGACAATGGCTGACCACGGGGCGAAGTGGGAACTTTTTCTCATGGTTGTCCACATCCCGCCTGCAGTGGCTATCTATCACACCACTGGGATCACATCAAAGTATGAGAACTTCTATCACATAGCAACTAAATTTCTTCATTTCTAATTTGCTTTTCACCTTTACACATTTATTTTATTGTTTCACTCTAAATAGACACTGGCCTTACTATAGAAGCATTATAATAATCTTGATATTGGACCAGCTCTTTAGGTTAAATAATTAATACAGG
The DNA here is from genome assembly GCA_015052665.1 of Apistogramma diplotaenia. Lineage (NCBI taxonomy): Eukaryota > Metazoa > Chordata > Actinopteri > Cichliformes > Cichlidae > Apistogramma > Apistogramma diplotaenia. The sequence goes on from VOQJ01031665.1 coordinate 14,514, forward strand.
AAATCAATATGCAGACACAAATAGATGAGAGGGGGAGGGAGGGAGGGAGAGAGAGACTGGAGTCCTGTCTGTAAGCCTCCAGGACCTGCTTTCAACCCAGAATCAATGTTACTCCACTTAGAAGTAAATTGAAACTGTTTTTCCATTGCGTCCCCACCATTTTAATTTTCACCTGAAGGGGTCAGGGAGAGGACACTTTAGTGATGATGAAAGACATTTTCCCATTTTCACAGCTTGGTCACGCTTTGACACATCATTATCCCATTGACTTAATACATGGTTTCCCCTCTATCTCACTCTACCTCCCTCTTTCATCAGCACCCGTGTCTCTCTCTTTCTCTCTCACACTAGCTCTCTCTCTTTTTTCCTCCATCTACCTCAGTTTACATCTGCCCATAGATCCCTCTGTGCTTACCCACAATTCATACCTCCCATATACTGTAGGTCCCTTAGCTTTCCATCTCTTAATCCTCTCTCCTCATCATTTTGTCCATCTAACTCCTCTCAGTTTTCTGCCATTTTATCTTCCCTCCAGATTCTCACATATTTAATGTATTCCATCCATCTCCACTTTGAGTGCTTCTTTTTTTTAAAATTATCCTATTCCTTTGTCATTCTTTGACTGTACTTTTGTTCTTTTATATAATACTTGTTTACTTTAGTCTGTCTCCCCACTACTTTCGTGTCTCCCTGCTTCTCCCCACAGACATGCTCCTAACACAAAACTCAAATCCCAAATTGAGAAATTATATTTCCCCTTTTTTTCCTCAGTATTGTGCATTTCACTGCCAGGATAGTGTTTTCACTTCCAAGCCCTAATTGCCACTGTAAAATAAAACAACAACAACAAAACCACAAGAGGCAAGCACATAAAGACAAACACATTGTCTTTCTCATTATATAGAGCATGCGTATGCACCCATAGTGTCCATGTATGTTAACATACTGCACAAACCCACACATATGAAGTGTGGAGTTTACAGCACAGTTCATAAAGTTACATGGATACTGAGCTATGGCACATATATTGTTGTGGAAATTCAGTAATTTGCTGAGTTTGTTATGTAGATCAGTGTTGTGCAAAATCTGCACTATCAACACAAAAATATTATCCGCAGAAACTAAATGCAGACGAGACGAAAGGTTGTCAAAATGGAAGTGTTTTCACATTCAACTCAAGAAAGCCTTTGAAGAGATATACTTGGGTCTAAAACTCCTGAATTATGGAGAATATTATTATTTTTCACCAGGATTTTTACAGGATTTGCACAGTCACTTGTTAAAATCTATTACTTTGGATGTAATACGACAGAAATAAAGTGATGTGCTTCCAAAACACACAACACTCACACATAAAGATGAGCAAAGAGTGGGAGAAGAACAAAACTGCTGCATCGTGGAAACACGCAATAGTGCTGTTTCAGCATCATGGACAGCTACAGCCCACTGCCAATGCAATGTTAATGCTTGAGAAACTGTCAATATGTATTGAAAGAACAGGTCGGATCAGCCTCATGTAATTATCATGAGGGTATGTATGTAGCCAGTTAGGACAAGTTTCTATATTGGAATAGATCATTTGCTTATTAGGGAAATATTAAGTCATAGAAGGCTCCAATCACAAACTATTTATTACATGATATTTGTGCCTGATGAGCAGTTTCACATCACAAACAAACAGATAAACTAACACTATCAATTAATTTACACTGAAGTCAGAAATAAAAAACTTGGAGATTACATTGCAAAATTCTACAAAGGAACACACGTGGAAATATGACATGTTTACAAATCTAACAACATATCAGCTGCTTTATGTGAAACTATTAAAAATATACTGCTCCACAAGAGCTTATGAAGTAATGATTTTCTCTATCCATTTTTTTAAAGAAGTTAACAAAACTAGAATTGCATACTATTCTTCAGCGGTGATGAACAGCATAATAGTAGAATATTTCTTTTCAGCATGGTAGCCAGGCTGAGAAAAGTCACAGCTCCGTTGAGCTTTGTATTTCTTTAACTGTCAGGAGTAGTTACTTCATAAACTTATTTACAAATGAAATTTTAACCATTAGAAAAAAAGATCACATCCTTCCTACAGGTGTAACATCAAGTAAAGAGGTTTTATAAATTAGTTATGAGTTCACAGGGGAATATTACTTATATTTTCCTGCATTTGTGGCACAAAATGACATAATTTTTCTTAAAAGCATTTTTTAAAGACAGGCCTAGATTATGTGTAATTTTCTATTTATACATTTAGACAAAACCATATTTGACCATGAAAACCTGAAGAGTGCAGCGTCTAACCAAATAGTTTGAATAGATTATTTTTGATGATTAGACTCATCATAATCATAAATATCTCAGAATATATTTCAGAAGCTGGAAAGAAATAGTGACTCCCCCTCCCCTATGGGTAATGTAGGAGCAGAGAAAGCAGATAGTTGATTGAGAATTTTGATCAGATGCCCTGAACAGCCTGGATAGGGTTTGGATAGAAGGAAAGAGGGTTGATGGACAGATGTTCTGAAAGGGAAAGTGACAAATGACAATGAATTTAAAGAATGGAGACTAGAACCTGATTGGCTTACAGAGTTCAGTTAGATTATTGGACAAGTGTGTTAACTTTGAGGTGAAGCCTGGGGAAACAAGTGAAAAGATATAGAGAGTAGTAAGAATATCCCCGACCACCAAGAGGATTGGCGATAGAGCACAGGAAAACAGCTCTCCTCACTGAGCTTACATAAAAGCTTCATTACCTTGCCCTCCAGAACTACTGTTATTGAACCCCAGAGTCCTATTTGACCAGTTTATGTCCTTTTACCCACACATTAAAAATCAAACAAACTCACACACACACAAAAAAACAGAACAAAACAAAACTATAGCCCTGATGTTTGCATCTTTTAAATCCCTGTAAAATCCCTTTAAAATTCAGAACTTAATTAAAGATCCTGGTGTAGTCTAGTCCTGAATGACGATGCTAAAGACCAAATTCAGTTGCTCTATCATGCTGCTCTGCTTTGGAACCAGTTCCAGTGTAGTTTTATCTACTTTTAAAACTGGGCCTAAAACTTGCTTGTTCAATAAAGCTTCTGGGCTGGGCTACTTTTCATTCTCTGTGCATTTATATGGCCCTATTGCATATAGTTAACATTTAGTCTATTCTACCCCTTTTTTGTCCTGTTCATTGTTTCTCTTTTGTGCCATCTCATCTCCATCACTCCAGAACTCGTCACAACAGATCTCTGCCCATCTCACAGTCTGTTTACACAGAAGTGTTTAATGTTAATAGGGAGACCCCATTGTTGACAAGCATTTATTCATAGGGCTCATTGTATTAGTGGAGTTATCACTCATATATTGTAAGATCTTTAATTTACATTGTAAAGAAAGAGAGTGTTGTTATCAGCTTGTGTCCCATACAGTTACTGAAATGAACTAAATTTGACCTTCAATGAATTGATCGATGAAACTGAATGGATTTTTACAGTTAAATATCAAAAGCCAAGACTTCCATAGCAGTCAAGGCTGTTGGTTAAGCAGCATGTTATATGACTTTTAGAAAAAATTACAGATTTCCTCTTTTCAATGCAGGTGCAGCAATATATGGATCATCTTTTTGAAATAAAACACCATAATATCAAATTCCGATAGTACCGTACTTTTAAAAAAATGCTGTTAAAAGTCTTCTTCAGTTTGGCCAGTTTCTGTGGCTATTGAGTCTTGCCCATAGCGCTCTTTCATGTCCCATCCATATTTTAATGGAAGGAAGTGATGTATGGGCACTGGACAAGGGAGGACCACAGTGAAAGCTCACTGCTCGCAAGATAATTAAATCAAGCTTTAAAATGTAAATATACCATAAAACAATATTGAGCTCCACTGGTTTTAATTGATGCCCGTCCTGAATGCTCGATGAGGCTGTTAATTTTGACTGATGGCTCACTAAAGCCGCATGATCACTGCAGCGGGCCTGGCAATGGTACCCTTCAATTCCTACCTCATGGACAGTTAAGAGAGGAGCTTTTCAGCTTTATCTTTATAGCATGGAAATCCAAAAAAATATTTGAGCAATTTTGAAATAACTAACATAACTAGATTAATCAACTTTTTTTGGCATGCAACCCAGAAAGTGACAAGAACACACATCAACAAACACACACAGCCACCTGTACATGTCATAAAGTGTCCCCTGTGATCATTTAACTAATTCCAGCACAGCAGAGTTGGAGCAAGTATAGCAGACTGAAGGAGGACATGCCAAATCTCACATGTGTTTCAAGTGTCAGCCAATACCCCAGTCTACCCTTTCTCTCCATCCTCCTCCAACTTCATGTTTAACCCTGCCACACACAATGAGAACTGGGACCAGGCTCTATGCCATGCAGACAGACTGGCTACTGCTGGGTGAGAAGATGGATTTAAGCTGATGTTGTATTGGTAACCAATGACAGTCCAATTGGCAAAACCTGTGCCTCCACAGAGCAGCAATGAACTGATTTAATTATGACCTCCCCTACAGTATGTTGGTATTTTTTGCCTTTGAAGGCTGATACAACTAGGGAATAAACAGTGATATTTCCAAAGTTGTAGATGTATTTAATAATTTCAAATCTGATCTGTCTGCAAACGAGGCAAAAGATGGATGCTAAACATTATTTATACTAGTTTAATTACAGCCTGTCCTCAGAGTGAAAACGTAGTCATTGGTCGTTTCTGCAATCACGGATTACGACCAATATTTACATTTTGGAAGGGAAAAAGGCGACATCTAGCGGTCGTGGACAAAAGTGCGTTTAAGTAACGTGTTCGGTTTTGGCCGGCAGACCACAGAAAAAGACAAAAATATCGATGTCGTCACGTCCCTCACACTACCCTAACCATAACCATTTGTTATTCCTGTAGGGAAGTCATTATATTGCCATTTGATACTTTGACATGACAGGCTGGTAGCGAACCATCAACCTTCACACTGATAGATTACTATTCTATCCTCCGAGCCATGGCAACATTACCCACGGACAGGTCCGTACGACACGCGATGCCTGAGGTGAGCGCGGTTATTTGGAAACGTAAATATAGGTTGTATTTCGGGGACCTGCAGAAACGACGGATACTTACGTTTTGGTTGGAGGACATGTTGTTTAATTACCTTAATCTGCTCATTAG
>VOQJ01031666.1:0-10553 GCA_015052665.1 Apistogramma diplotaenia
CAATTTGGAGTCACCAATTAACCTAACCCCAGTAAGTGCATGTCTTTGGACTGTGGGAGGAAACCGGAGTACTCGGAGGAAACCCACGCAGACACGGGGAGAACATGCAAACTCCACACAGAGGGAGGCCTGGGCCAAGGTGGAATCGAACCCAGGCCCTCCAGATGTCATTCTCTGTGAGGCAGCAGTGCTAACCACCACGCCACCGTGCCGCCCACGCGTAATATAGGTGTACACAACAATATTGGAAACATTTGAAAAATTAGAAAGTAAAAGATCAAATAGCTTTTTTAATGCTTTGCTCAGAGTTTTTATGGATCTGTCAGGTTTCCCCCCCAATACAGTAGTAAACTCATTCCTACACTCATGACTCAGCCATTTGCACTGTTTCCCTTCCTTAAGAATGGCTTCTTGACAGCCACACTTCCACTGACACCATTTCTGATGAGGCTTCAGTGAACAGTAGATGGATCAACTAAAGGGCCAGATGCAACTCTCAGATCCTGTGTTAGGTCTGAGTTCTGTTCCTGTTTTTCCAGGGTATGACTTTCAGATGCTGTTCATCTGGTGTTCATAGTTTTTCAGTCCTGCCATTTGTTCTTTTGCCGTCCACTTGTCCAGTTTCCTCATGTACACACTGCACACTATGCTATGACAAGTCTTCAGCTAATAGCTGTTTGGGAATGACTTCGCTAAAATACTATTTTATGCTTGTCGAACTGTTATTTTTGGCATTTTTGGTAGATTCAAATAAAGAAATGAGAACAAAGTGCCTAAAGATACGATTTAAAATTGGTTCTTTACTAAGTTATCTTATGTGTCGACACAAAGCTGATTCTTTTGTTTCAATGTTTGTATGATTCACAGGTCAGTTTTAAGCAGCTTAACAAATAAACAAATAAAAAGATTCCCCTGAAAATGTTCAGGATCAAGGGTTAGGCCAAAAACGAGGGAAAAGCAGAAGCCTGGGGAACTCTGCTCAAGAGCACTTTTTTAAACGACAAAGACTGGCTCCTTGAAAGCAAAAATCACACATGGACAAGACTGTAACATAATATTCAGCTTTTATCAACATGTGAAAAGAACTGAATGTGAAAAGAACACCAACTGATACTGTGATACAGTTACAGACAAAAAAATATATATAATTTTTTTTCTTTCATCTCTTTGACGTTCTGAATTAACATGTCATCAACTTGTGCTGTATACTGTATGCTGCTTCCCTTGCAGTGTTGGGAGGAGTGGCGTAATTAGCTAATTGAATGCAGTGTGCTATTTTGTAGCTTGTGTAGTTTAGCACCATAAGGATTTTGCTTTGCTGACTCACACTTGACCATCTTAAAGTTATATAATGTCGGGGAAGGGGAAGTCAAATTCGGCTGCTTTCCAAGATTAAAAAGCTGCAAAGTAAATGGACAGGTTTGTGTGTGGGGCAGAGGTAAAACAGATGTGTGACTGATTCATTAAAATAAGATTCTTGGAGAAAGGGTGTTATATAAGCTAAATGTTTCTGTTATTTGCCTCCGTTTGCCCTCTTTCAGTGCTTGCGTTGGTTTTTTGCAAATACATTATCAGTGGTTCCCATCACCAAACAAGGTCATTCATTTTGCAGATGACCCCCACCAGCCAACATCTGAGTAAACAGCAAACAAGAGGACGGGTGCAAGCGCCGTATGACAGCTGCACAAAATCTATCAGCGGCAGGCCTCGTCAAACACAAAACGCCAACACTGTGTAGTGACTGCGGTCACAAAACTACAATTATACAAAAACACATACACGAGCTATTATCCCGAAACCAGACGCGCGCTCGTGCATTTGCTCTGAAGTCACATGCGCACACGGCATTGTGTGAGTCAATACCACTCTGCTGGTTTAGCAAACAGCCAGGTGCGCACTCTGCAGACAGAGCCTGACACACAGCAAACAGGGATAAAACAGGAGACTCTGGTTGTGTGTGACCAGTCTTCACCGTGTTGTCATATCCAGGAGCTGTGGCGCTGCTGATATATTCAGAAAAAACTGTGTTCACAACCAGCAAAGTCTCTTCTAGTAAGTGTCATCCATTATCACACACCACCATCTCACAGGCAGCAGCCTGTTCTGCCGGTTCCTCATTTTGCTCATTCAGCTACTGAAATTAAATCCCTCAACAGAAATGACCATAAAACTGCATGAATATGAAAATTCGGAAACTTAAAGAGAATGAACACGTTAGTATTCTTGACAGATTTTGATTAAGTTCATCTGATGACCTGTGAATAAATGGGCACGTTTTGTACACTTGGCAATGATTTGATCAGTTTACAAATGCATGAAATTTTTCAGGAAGAAGAACCACAGATTCTGTTGGGTGAAACAGATGATGGAGGGCAGAATGAAATGATTAGTTTAATGGGGAAACTGGAGGAAAGTGACTTTGGAGTAATTTAAATAGTAACACGTGAGAGATCATTTAAGATATCACTTTGGGGCTCCCAGAATGTGACACATACATACACAAAGATGTTATAACTAAGCAATTAAGATTTTTTTCTTCTTTATTTTATATAAAGCAGATGAGGGCTTCATACTGCAGCACCCCTGCATTACTTTATGCTATAGAGCACACAAAGCTGACTGTGAATCAGTAACTCCATTGCTGGTGCATTACTCTCATTAAGAGTCTGCAACATAAATCCTTTTCTACCAACCTCCCATCACAAATCACTTACTGTCTTCCTCTGTAATTTCTCTCACTTTCTCGCCCCCCGTTTGCTTTCAGAGGTTAACGTCTCCGAAGACTCTTTGTTTGAACTTCAGTAAGGTTTGTGTTGTGCGTTTTCGCCGATAGGAAGCAGCACGAGATGTGTTGAAATAAAGATCACACAGATTGCATTAATCGGGCTTTTGAAAAACTTTTGTAGAATTAGTGATAGGAGAGATCAACCTGCATCCAGTATTTATTGACTGGGAAGGCTTAACAGTCTTCAACAACACAGAAAATTATAGACTCAGCATTAATCCATGCCCTGGGAGATGTTTTAACATTTTGCCACAGTGTTTAAGTCTATTTTTTATGTTGTCTCACTGGATTTTGAGTGCTTGGTGAAGCTGCTGTTACTTGACATCAACGATGCCGATCAAAAGAAGAATGCCTATAAGTGTTCGTGTTTGTTAGGGAGGAGCTGGTGTGGCAACTCTGGTTAATGCACTGGTTGCTTGATTCGATGGCACCCGTGATAAGAAAATCAGAATACCTGACATGCAGCCTCATGACTGCTCCAGGCTGCTGTTTGTGCACTTTATACCTCACTGAGAGTCATCTTAGAGTGGGAAAGAGAGGCTCATAGGAGAGCTGCAGTAATGGCCCTGCTATAGCTCCTGTCTTTAATGTGGAAAATCACCACTGCTAATCGCTCTCTATCTATATCTCTCCTCATTGTGCCTTTCTTACTCATACCTGAATAATTTTACTCTAACAATACATATTCACACCAACAAACTCGTGAGTCCTAAATAACCACCAACAGCTGCCTGACTTCTCACAGGAGACCCAACAAAAATTTGAAAGTGTGATGACCAATCAAAGGTTTGAACACGCTCCACCACATACGTGTCCAAACTTTTGACTGGTACTGTAGTATCCAACAAAACTTCTCTCTTACAGTGATTATAACTTCCACAAGACATAATCAGAATCTTATAATTATGAGAACTGTCTTGTAATTATGTCACAATTACAGTATAAGAAGAAAGTGTGTGATTATTACCAAAAATTGTAAGCTGCTACAGTGGCTGATTTCATTTGCTTTGCATGCTCGGTATGACACACCCATAAGTAATGGACAAGTCATTATGAATAATACTTTTCATCTCGCGCATGTGCAATGTCAGTAGTGCCCTGTCAGACGTGCTGACCCGTTTCTCGCTCGAGCAGAGCACCGATCTCAGAATGAATTCTCAGTCTCTGCAAACTTTGACAGGCGTTATAAATACTGCAACGGCTGCAGTGTAAACGTCTACATTTGGCACAAAGTACAAATGGATCCCAGCTGCTTTCTTCCACTACACTTCCAATTAAATGGTCTGTGGTTACTGGAAGCTTTTTGATTAGGGATCAAACAATTTCTTGATTAATCAGAGTCCACTGATATAACAACAAACGGGAGCTACTTTAGCATTTCGTCGATCGTCAGTCCTCCTTCAGATAAAAATGCAAACAAAATCACTACGTTTGAGTCTTCTGACTGATAAAATGCAAATGCGAAGTTGTTTTCACAAACTCACATGAGGATAAATACAGTTTAGACCTGCTTTTTTCCCCTTGTTACAGACCAAAACGATAAAATGCAAATGAAAGTAATCCAGCAGTAGTTTTAGTTATAAGCTCAGTAAAAAAGCTTGTTTAACCACAGTAAAAGTGATAAATGTAATGTAAAGTATGTGCCGCTGTAGAACTGCTAATGTTTGATCCTCTCTCAACAAACCAGCCCTTAATTTTGCCCTATTTTTTTTTCCCAGTGGCTAATGTGCAGTACTGGGAGCAGGAATGAAAAGTTATGCAGCAATTAAACAAAGAATCACACAGCCCCATTAAATTTGTGTCCATGCATGAATGCAGCATTGAAAGCAACTATTCTCAATCAAACTAATCTGCCTCACATCGTGCTGACGGTTAGCATTTGTCTGCATAAATGTATCTGTTGCTTTGAAAAGGCAACGAGACTCCATAGCCTTGACGAGGACACATAAGACTATAATTAACAAGTACATCCTGTATTTTGAGAGCAAGTTGAAAGAGAGAAAATCCTATGTGGGATATTGCTTTTAAGCCAGATCACACTCGCGTCTTCCCACCTATGTGGACTAATCCCTCACATGATGCCATCCGTACCAGCTATAAGCTCCCATGCATTCACATGCGAGCACTGTGTGCTCCAGCATTTGCCTTGTGTTAGCCTGTTCTGTGGGCACATGGCTGCCATGTGAGTATGATGCCAAAATGCTGGATTATTATAACAGCAAGTATTACCCAATTTGATCCCGTCCCGATTTCCTGCCTTCAAAGTGCAGTGCTATTCGGAAAAGACATTGTTAGTATTCTGACAAATAAGATCTAAGCTCCCCCCCCCCTCGTTATGTCCCCATAGAGAGGATGTTTAATTTGAGAAGCTGTGATAATTTACACGTGGCTGCACAGATCGTGGGTGAGGGGGTATTTCACCTGCTGCTTCTCAGCTGTCACTTCTTCTGAATCCACGTGCATATCCGTCAATAAACACCTTTATTCTTCTATATTAGGAGCGCTGCTATCGAGTCTGCTGCTTAATGGGAGAGAACAATTTTTCCCATTACCAGCTTTCAAGCACTGATTGACATGTTTTATTTTCAGCTCAAAGCTTGACTTTGCCACTGACAGCGAAGCTTCTGTTATTGTCGAAAGATGCCTTTTTTTTTTCATGCAGAACACCATTTAGCGAGCTTACATAATAATGCAAAGTATTTTAGTGCCATACTTGAGCTCTCCACTTTCTGCCACGTATGACTGTGTTTGTTTTCTGGTTTATTTCAGTAGAAATAAAGGCAGCATACATGCCACTGAGATAAGAGATTAATGCACACATTTATGATATTAGAACATGAAACAAAAGCAAGCCGGGGTAAAAGCTGCTCACGGTTGTACTCCCACAATTGTTTGCTAACACCTGTGTGGCAAACTTCTGTTTGCACTTCAGTCTAATTCAAATTCACATCACAGACCCTGCTGCACAATTCCCAGCCCCTCTCGCTCACAGTATGAATGGCATACTGTATAGTGCTGAAATGCTGAGCCAGGAGGAACTCTATTAACTAAAGCTGCCGGCAGATGAGCTGATTGGGTCAGATTATCTTTGGGGGAATCGCACCTTGTAATTCACAAAAAAGGAAAATTAATAAGACAGTTACTCGGTTTGGAAATGTACATAAACTGTGATCTAGTAGAAAAAAATATGCTCAGTTTGATTAATCAGACTGCAGATTGCAATTTCAGATAGCAAACACTTCATTCTGCCACATTTTTAATCAAAGCAGAATCAAACACAAATACCAGAGTTTCAGCTCGTGTTTTGTATTTCTTGTGCTTTGAGTTGTACACATCGGCATGTTAGCATCCTCTCACTGATACGTGCGTGCATTTGACAGGTGTAATGTTTACCATGTTCAAGTTCAGCATGTTGAACATTTAGTGACAATCTAATTAAAGGCCAAATACGTCCTAAATGATATTTAATTTTCTGACCGACAGACCAAATGACAAACTGGCCCCCAGAACGTTTAGCTTTGCATTGAAACACATTGAAAAGAAAGCAACAAAAAAAAGGAAATTTGTCATTTCACTTTATCGCCAGCGTGTCTCCTCTGTGTGTGCAGTTTATCCAATTTATTTCTGTTAATTGAAAGAGGTTTTTGCCCTCCGGGACCATCACAATGATGCTAAAATTTCATAATTTATACCAACACAATCTGTCTGTAACCTCAATACTTAACACATTCTCTGTGTGTGTGTGTGTGTGTGTGTGTGTGTGTGTGTGTGTGTGTGTCCCAAGATAGTTAGCCTTTTATGCAAACACGTGTCACCACTCAGTTATGCACACACGCAGCCAGCAGTGAGCAGCAGCAGCAGCATTCATGCTGTTTTTTTAAGACATTGTTCAGATTCAGACTGTACAGTAAAAGATTTTTGCATCCCAGAAAAGAGCAACCTTCCCGTTCCTGCCCTCATGGCTTATCTTCCACAAGGTTATGGCAACATATTCAAGAAGCAGCAGCGGAGCTTGCACAGTCTACAGCCTGGCCTGTTTCTCTGTGATAGCCCATCACTGCTGTTTGTGTGCCAGAGCTTCTAATAACGGATTATCATGGAGCTGCTCCACATGTTTTGCTGAGGCCTTTAAGTCGTTTCATTACAGAAATTGCTTCATCGTATTTCTGTGACTAATCTATAATAGCTAAAATTGTAATAGGCCACATATTAGATTGTGCCGCCAACACTGTGGGGAATTACCTTTAATAAATTATTGTCTATGGACATCTGAGGAGCCCACATTCACAGGAGGTTCATGGCTCAGAGGAATCCATAGAAACATAATTGGACATATGTTAAATATTCTCTTTGCAAAGAAATACATTGCATGATAAATTATTTTTCCAAGACATGGATATAATCAAATGACAATTAAATGACCACTGTACAACTCCATGACGTTGTAAATGTGCACAACTGGCTGAAAGTAATCAACTTAGATTTTAGTGCTCACTGTTAACGTTTCTGACTAATAAATTATCCTCATCAAGTGATTGGATTGAACCAGTTCACTGTGATGATTTTTTTTCATGCATATTTGGATGAAATCAAAAACAACAGCTAGACTGTGGGCAGACAGACACACTCTGAGTTCCTGGTTTGATTGCTTGTCCAGATATTCGCTCACCCACAGCAGAGGATTGTGGCTGCCTGAGCTACCAGATATGAAAGTGCATTACTAGGCGTGCATTAGACTATCAGTAACCTACGCTCAACAGACTACAAACAAACAAATGGATGGAAACACTGCGGTTTACGCCTCCTACATGGACTTGTGCATGAGTCAGCAGAAAATTCAGACCATATGGCTTAACAGTGACCAGAGGAAGTTGTCTGCACATTAAATAAAAGCAGCACTTATAAATGCAATTTCCATGATACCGTTTATGGCAATAGAAATGAATGAGTGATCCCCCTGTTATTAACTGAGATGAATGAATCTTCTGAAAAGTCCCCCAACCACAGTGAATAACATCAACTTCTTCCTTCAGAGGAGAGATTCAAGAAGCTGATACTCTCATGCAGTGAGATGACTGGCTTTCAGTCTTAAAGCAGCTCTACATAAAACATGCTGATCCCTAAACATATGCTTCTTAATTCATATTTGCCATAGAACATAAGCAGCCAGTGTGCATAAAGCAAGGGCAATAAACGGGGGCAACTGTCCTCACTAACAATCAGCTGAACCTTCCCTCAGCACAGTAGGGCCTGTGCATGGTGACTTTGACACTAAGGACAGCATGACCCAAAACTGGCATCAACATCAATGGACCAACACAGCAGCATGAGAGGATCTGGGCCTTGTCCTTTACAGTAGCTAAGGTATATAAATCTCATAAGCTCTGCAAAACTAATTAGTAAAAGAAAAAAAAAACGTGTGAAATTAGAAAATGTTTTAATGCACTTAATTTTCTGCAACCCGCTGAGATGAGCCAAGCTCATCTGCAGAGAAGAGCTATTAAGCTACCCTCCTCAAGAGGTCTGTGCCTAAAAGTCACCTTGGGAGGCCAAATTGACGGGATAAGTGATGGCGCAAACGGGTTGGGGTTGGGTATCCGCCAAGAAGACAGAACACAGATATGCAGCTTAGATATACAGCTGCATATCTAATTGAAATCGGGGCTTCGGTAAAAATGTAGGCCAACGAGGGCAATGACACTGTACCGCTGTGAACTGCCATCCACCATCTCCTGAACGCCCTTTCACTTAATGGGCTTGCTGGGCTATGGGGCTGCTTTCATCTACGAGCTAGTGCTGGAGGAACATGGACTGCACTCAGCCTGCAGCTCTGCAGCACCACGAGTCCCTTCACTATCCGGAGCTCGGAGCACCTTTACTGTATATGCTCCTGTCATGCTCCAAGGATTTCAACATTTTGCGTCAAACAAACAAACTGTGCTCTCCCTGGCACCGTGCTGTCTCCACGCTTATCAGAGAGGGCCTAGTGGCCAAAATTGTGCTCTAGCTTATGTAGGTCATCAATGACAACATCTACGATACGAAAGGAGGCATTTCGTCATCATGTGGTTATTAATTATGCCTTTGCACCAGGGGTTCTTACCTTCTGCTGTCGCCTTGCCATGTCTGTGGGCTGTTTTGCATTGAACGGGTAAGCGATGCATCGCATCACAAAAACATACAACTGCAGCTTCTTTTTGCGGTCTTCTTCCTCTCTGTGCAGCTTCTCCAGATCCTCCTTCTCCTCGCTGACGGCCGAGGGGCTCGGGCTAGTCGGACGGGCACTACTGCGGCTGCTGCTGGGCGCTAGTCCACCCGAGCTCTCGCTGGTCCTGCTCGGAGACATGCGAGATCCGGCCTGGGGTGCCATTGCCTCTTTGCTTTCCTCTTCCACTATCCCATCAGATTCCTCCTCGCTGGACGACGGATCTAACATCTTGCTCTAGAAGTGATGCGACCCCCTACAGATATCCTAACCTACTAGCTGAGCTTTTTTTGATATCCCCAGATGACGGCTGAGCCGCTGTCTTATCCGTGCATAGATGTAAAGTAGAATATGCCCGAAGTCAAGCTAGAGATAGGCCCTGGTTGTACTCGCTGGCTGAGGGATGTCAGCAGTACGAGTAATGCTGGAAGATGTATAGTCTGCTTCACACTGACTATTCTCCGCCTGCGCCGAGCACTCGTCGTTGCTTACGTATTTTCTGTGTTTTATTGGCCAGTCGCTGCTGCGGATGTGAGAGGGGGAGGTGAGAAGAGTCGGGGAGGAGGGGCGGAGGGAGAGTAGTGTACATATGAGGGGACGAGAGCAGCTTTTCTTTTTTCCTTTTTTTTTTTCGCTGAAAGCGGGATATGGCCTCTCCCTTCCTGCCAGGCTGGGACCCGGTCGACGGGAGCTGGCCGTGGTCCTGAACCCAGACTCCTCTGAGTGAAAAGCGGAGACTGAAGGATGCGCGGCTCCTCGTTCACTGTAGCCCCTCGTAACTTCATGCAGTGGCACACCTAAGATGGCTGCCACCGGATTTCTCTGATATTGTCACTGACTGAAATGGGGAACATTATGAAGTACACGAGCCGCGCACGGGATGCAGAGCAGTTGGTGTAAAACGCCGTGTTGCTGCTGAAGGGTGGGGTGGTTTACACGGACTGAGCTGCCTTCTCTACCTGTCTGAAATAAATTCTTCCAGCACGTGCTGGCATCCCCTGTCAGGAAATCTCACCACGCTGCAGCCACACAAGCTTTTCTTCTACTAAACAGAGATTAATTATTCAAGCTGAACAGAATCCCCCAGGTGTCTGACTCAGTGTTAGTTACAGCCCCGATGTGAATATGCAACATAACGCGTTGGTCTTTAATGTGAATCGCACTTTAAAAGAAGAACAAACAAAAAAAACCACAAGAAAACAGTGTTGTGAATATATTGCAACACATCTGTGTTGTAGTGTTTCATTTTGTGCGACACTAAGCTGTGATGTTCTGCTGTGGCTTATTGGGGGGGGGGTCACGTGATATTTTAAATCCCTTAGACGCTACAATACTGCAAGTATGAACTGTGATTTGCTCTCCTCATCAAATGCATTATTTTCTTGATACAGAAAAAAAATCACATTTTATCCCCTCCCTCAGTGTCCCATCCAATATTTTTAACATCTCCACGTGCAGTTCTATATTTTATGTTTTCCATTTCCTTAACAAGATTTTGAAAATAAACTCGAGTCCTTATGTCCTTTTTTATATGCAATCTTAACATCACACTGCTAAACTCAA
>VOQJ01031670.1:6470-23741 GCA_015052665.1 Apistogramma diplotaenia
CCGGAGCTTTTAAAAGCATCCAAAAATATAAAAAAACCTCGCTGAGCAGAAGCCGCAAAAGCACGTACCCACCCCCCCCCCCCAAGACACACACACACCCACCTGCAAGAAATATAAATATGAATACTGAAGTCTGAAGTAGAGAAAATAGAAATGTCATTAAATTCCTCTGAAAAATAGATCACTTTTCACAAAATCAGTCGGAAATAAAAATCTGAAAGTGAGATTCCTCGAGCTGTGAAATGTTGCAAAATAATCCAACTTTGCCCACACGTGTTAGCGTCAATGAAGGGAGAATGAGTTCATCGTTTCCAAGGTGAAACAGCGAGCTTGTTTCTGACATGCATACGATTCTCTGTGATTTGACATGTTGTCTCAACCATGATTTGTTGCCACTCCCCAGAGAGAAGAGTTAAAAGACTCGGAGTGACTTGAGGAAGACATACACTTTAATCACGTTAGCGAAGTTTCATGAAAATTTCAGATCAAGATGCCAACATCTGCTTTCCATTATTAATCACTGTTGTCACCACAAAGAGGATCCTGGCGACATGATACACTTGACTTCTGAAGTTACTTACTTTCGACTGTAACACAGGTATTACTGACACGCACATGCACGCACGCGTTCGTGCACGCACAAACAAACCCACATAAGCATGGGAACAAAACACACAAGCGCACGGCTAATTAAAAGTTGCAGGAAAATGGTCTAAAAAAAATAAAAACAGGCTTTATTAAATAATTGGACAGAGGGAGACTCAAGTGTTACAGGATAAAAGGGAATAAAATAATCTTTCTTTTTGCATTCTTCTCCTCACTTAAATATCTCGCTCCTCCCCGCACTTAAAAGCAGGCCTTCCATGTCTATTTTCCCATTCCATCTTATCAGTGGCATTTACCTCCTAACGAGGGTAATGATATCAGCAATATCAAAGTAGCACTTTTGTCATGTTGCATTACAGTCCCTCCCCCTCTACCTGCTTACACACCTCTGATCAGCAATTGTTTGGCGAGATACAGAGTGAAAGACAACTATTTATGTATAAAAGAGAGCGCAGCCTGTCGTCTGCTCGGCAGTTGATCATTCTTAAGCAGCTCACCACCTCCTAACAACCTGCACGTCGTTTATTATTCCCCCCTTTTTCTTCTTTCTTTTCTTCTAACTTTGCTCGGGCTGTCTTTCACTCCTCTCTTCATTTGGACTGGGTTATCCGATCAGACTGTGAAACAAGCCTGCGAAGGGATGCCTGACAGCCCCAATTAGAGAGGACAGAACAGCCAGCCCTTTCTACATGCATTACTCCAAATAAGTCTTTTGTGTACAAAGAATCGCAGTGAAAAGCGTGGACGGGCTTCACCGGCTATTTTGCAAACAAATAAACTTGGGTGCCTGTGTTGATGCCAGAACACGACAGATTTACGTCGCACCAGCAGCGTGCTCTGAGGATAATTCAGATTTAGAGCCACGTTCGGCGGATGAGACAGGTGCACTGATATGAATTTGAGCTGATATTAATTTAGAAAGAAATACACAGCGATGCTAAATAGTGGAGGTTTTTTTTGGCTCTTTTTTTGATATTGTGAGGCCACATTTTGCAATTTTCTTAAGATTTTTGAATTTGAACGTTTTTTTTTTTTTGCTTTTTGTAATTTGTTTTAAAGAAAATCTGAATGAATAAAACATGAATTTGCTCCTCTCTGTCCTAAAAGATGGTTTTCTCAGATTGTAGCTTTTTCTCTATGGAGAAACTGGTTAAATGTGTGAGGGAAAAAAGATAATGGAGGAAAACCTAGATGCAAGTTTTAGGAATTTTTAAAGCATTTTTTTTTTTACAGTTTTAGCATAAAATTTTACATTAATTAAAAGTAACTACACCGATGTAGTTATGTTTCAGTATGGTAATGAAGGATCATCAGAGTGAAGATGGATGCTCATATGAGTCAAAAGCACATTGCTGTATTTCCACCAGATGGCGCTTTAGCCCTTTAGATTCCGCTTAAAAAATAAATAAATAAAATCAAACACACACACACACACACACACACATACACACACACTATAAATGAACAGATTAGACCCTGTGTAAACACGCTGCACCTACACTAACATTACATTTATATGAGAAACTCTGGTGTGATGCTGCTGGTCTTCCATTTCTTTTATTAAATGTCTTTTAGCTCTAATAGCATTAAAATAATCTAAAGTCAGTCAGAAATGTATTTAAATATGATACCATCATTTCTGGTATGGATAAAATGATAAAATCCCCTAAAACAGGTTGAGGAATTTTATTTTTCTTCTGTAAAAAAAAAGCAAATTAAGCCACAAGCATATTCTGAATATGCATACATATATGTCAGGTCAAGCACAAACACATAAGCACACACACACACATACACACACCATAAACACCTCACTTGCTGCTCTTTATGGCAACACATTAGAGTACAGCGAACTGCGATGCAGTGCAGTGAGAGCACAAAGCACGCTGAGGCAGTTGGGTTCAAGGAAACAATATAAGATCGATATGCACATGCCTCTCTGCCTCTCCGAGGTGTGTGGGGCCTGAATGCCCGGCGGTGCTGCTCTTCTAACACAGGCTTCATTACCACACTGCAACACAGGGTCTCTTATCAGATACAATAAGAGAGGGAATGAAGTGAGACAACGAGGAGAAGCATTGGGGAAGGCCTTTGAAAGGCAAGGCCGATCCTTTGCAGCGTCCACGTGCGCAAAATGGTGCTTTATCTTCATTGAAATAATGTCAGAGCAGCTGGTCCCACATGGATACTGCCAAAAATCCCACAAAGTATCACACACATCTACAGTAAAACAGACATCCACTGAAGTCCTCAGTATTCTTATATAAGAAGCTGCCTGATTAGAGTTTGAGCTTCAGCACTGCAACACTCACTGAAAGCCTGATATTCTGTGGGAAAGACCTGCCTCAGCCCTTCACGCTCCCGTGCTCATCGCTCAGCCACCCAGGGAGCCGTGTCCTTCACGGGACCTCCACCTCAAACTGCCCTTATAGCGCCTTTCTACCTTTCTGCCTCTCCATGCTTCCATCTCTGCATCTGCACAGGGAAAGGGACCGGCCTTGCTAATTGGTGATCAGGGGACGGATGTCGCACCGGTGGGTGGCCTCTTGCTGATGGAGGACCAAAGGGTTGGAATTAAATGTGAGAGGTTCAGGCAGCTGCTGAAAGGTTGAAGTGAAATGCGAATGTCAGAAAGAGAAGGTTTAGACCCAACACGCCATAACACGGTCATGCGTGATTTCATGCGGGCGCACACGCCTTCAGATGGCTGCACTTGTTCTTACAATTTTAAGTGTTTTTATAAGCTTGATCCTGTCATTTATTGATGTGCACTTGCTAATTGCTGCAGTCTTTCAGTGAAACTGATCAAAAAATCGAAATCCTATATACAACCTCCAGCACCTCCTTGGGCATTTAGCTTCTCTTTATCAATACTGCATTGTGAAGGACAGCAGAGAAATGAAAAGCCTTATGTGGCCATGCTTCAAATGAACAAACAGCTGTGTTGCTGCTGAAGCAACAGAGAGGCATCGAGCCGTGTGGCCAGCCCCCTGCCCTTTCCTTGTTGCCTTAGCTGGCTGTAAACAGAGTGAGAGGCAGGGAGGTCGAGCCACACTGTTTGGGAGCCCGAGCTCCACGAGGCACGCTAATTACAACAATAATGGAGCCTGATCGCAGGTCCTCGCAGGCCATGTCTCCCAGTAAACCACCTCTTTGTGTACTAGCTACCGATGTTGCTTTTTCCTGTTGTTTGAGATTAGCACGTAGCTGTTCTCTCTGCCCCACAAGGGGGATGCCTAGGCTGGTTAGAGCATGTTAAAAAGCCACCCCACCACCACCCGCACAGCTCCAGCTCAGGCAGCTGGCCCTGGCCTAGCATAGTTAGACCTAATGAGCAGGCGTTAGCGTAAACACACGTTAATGCTGTGGGGAAACAGGCAGGGTCGGGTCAGGGAAGTGATGTTACCGGTAGGTGGCTAGCACACCAGTGCTGGGGTCCTGATTAGTGGTCATAAATAATGCAGCAAGCGAGGCTGGTTGGAGAACGGGATTGGCTGCAGCGAGGTGAAGCTGCATAATGATGACAGGGGACCTCTGTGAGGTCGCAGTGAAGTCAGACACTGCAGGTAAAGCTGATGACTGAGCCAAACCATGACAGCTATGGTTGAAGCCCTTGTTTACTTTGTGTCATCACTGAGAGCGCGCTCCCATTTTAAGCCGTGATGGTATTAACTGCACACGTGAGCCAGTTCACTTAGATGACATATGCCACAGCAGAGCTAATCATGAACCCTTGTGTGGCAGGTATGTGGAGTGAAATGTGGTGGACATGGCTGCAGGCTACAGCCAGTAGGGTTTCACACTTGACTATGTGTCAGTTTGTGGGGGCAGTGGGGGGCAGAGTTCAAAGGTCAAATCCATTACGGTGGATTGAGAGGGAGTTTCTGTTTGAGGCTGACATGTCATATGTTGCTATGGGGATGCTGGCTATGAACTCTGCCCTCTGTGAACTTCAGCTGAGACCAGAGAAGAGAGTGGGACTCAGGGGCTACCACACAAGTCCATTAAAGCGCCGAATCAATCAGGAGGCAAAGACGAGTGACGAGCCTGTTCAGATGGAGGAAGCGGCTCATTATTTAACTACAGGGTGTAAAACTGAGTCAAATTTATTAACAAAAAAAAGAAATGAAAACATAGTTGTTATGGTGTTTTACACATTAGTTTGTGCTTTCTATACTTTACCCTCACGATTCCCAATGAGGGATTCCCGAGTACTTCAGGGGGGCACTTAAGAAGCCAGGTGGTACATGGAAAAATTTGTAAAACTATTATAATTAGTTAAATAACTAATCAGACCTGAACAGGTTTGAATGGAAAGGTTAAGAGTTAACTAGAAAAAGAATTGAAAATGTGTGAATAACTAGAGTGTCGCTGATAATGTTTACAGATACAGATAATGTTTGAAAAATATGTTTAAACTGTTTAGACCTGGTTTTAAATTAGTTAAATAAATCTCTTTTAACTTTGGGGAGAGCTGGAAAGGTTGGACATCACTGCTTTAGCTGAACCAAAAATTAATATCATCCATGTCTGTTATCAGCAATTACATTAACCTTATGCCAAAAAAATGACTGCCAACATTATTCACAATCTCCAAAATTACATATGATATTACACATCAGTGATCGCATACACAAGGGGTAAAAAAATCCCCATGGATTTTAGTACAAGGTGTTAACAAGTGAACTGTCACTTGTTTGCGGGAAACAGTAAAACTTGGATTTCTGATCAATTAGTCCCCAGAAATCTACAAAGGTAACAGCTACACCTTTGTGCTTCTGTTTCTCTCAGAGGTGCACAGGAACCAAAAAGTGTAATACAAAATAAGCAACTGGTAGCAGCTCAAAGAAATTGTTCTAAAAAGAGAAATTTGGAAAACCAAACTTGGAATCAACAGTCACAACATGAGCCAAACTTGTGCTGGTGAACACAAGGTCGGCCTATTATATTTTTGGCTGTAACAACGATATCACACACACACACAGTCTAATTCACACTCTTGCACATGTAGACACACATATGCCATTCCCTCTCCATTCCTGCTCCGCACACAATGATGGCTTAGAGTCAAGTCCAGACGAGGGCATGCATCTGAAACCAAGAGTGAATCCATATTACATGTGTAGTGTGCTGTCTGTCTGGGTCCGGGTCATCAATTATGAATAGAAATATACAGCCTCCACAGTCCTGGCCCTGGTGTCTCACCACTTGTAAAGGATTTCTTAAAAGGGGGACAGACACACAGGTTTGTCATTCAGATGCATACCCAGGACTTAAGAGATGAACACCAAGGAGGTTTCCTGTTCTCTTACACTTTCTGCCTGGGGAACTTTCTTCTGCTTTCATTTAGGTCATTCCCTGTTGTGCTGAATTTACAGTTTTTCCTCAGTTGCCTCGGTACATTTCTCAGATGTGAACTGAAATTCTCAAAACTACTGCACCTGTTTAACCTAAACATCATTTAGTCATCTGTTCACACAATAAATGCAATTTTTCGTGCTTTTGAACACGTCACAACTGCTTTTGCACATCTGTGCAAATGAATATGCACAACTGTCTGCTATTCCCTGCATCAACAAGGGATCATGACATGTTAATTTAATTGTCTTATACTGGTCATCTGTTAAAAACTCAATTCCCCCTTAAACATCCAGGCAGTGGTTTATTGCTTAAGCAAGTTCATAAAAAAAGTTGAACCAGTTCTCATAAGGGCTCAGTCACAGAGGCAGTGAGACTGGTCGGCGACCCCCCGGCAATCTCCAGTTGCTCACAAAAAATGTGTTTCTCCGACCATTTGGGGAGCGGTTGCTGGCTGCTGTCAGGGGAAAATTGTTGTCAAGAGGCTGCTTTCCCAAAAACCTCTGTGTGATTGCTAAACGCAGACTGCCGTGGTCACCCGCAGTTTGCGTGGAAGATGCTGACTTGCTTGAAAACACTTACTGTAGCAGTAGTGAAACTTGAAAAAGTGCAACACAAGTGGAAAAGCACCTTCAAAGTAAAAGCAGTGCCTTCCCACTGCAAGCAACACATTTCAAAAGGCTTAACTTTTACTTTGAAGGTTCTCCATTTACAATTTGTGCTGCACTTTCTTGAGTTTCACTTCCACTCGAGGAGTGAGGAGTTGGAGAGTAGTTGCAGACAAGCTGACATCTTCCTTGCAAACTGTGACAAGCTTCTCGTATCCAAGATCTTAAGGAATGTCTGCGAATGCCTGGGTAGACCAGGAGGAAAACCAGGATTTGCTTTTCAAGTTAAGTCTCACGCTCTCATTTTTTGTGAGTCTTGACACTAAAGCGCCATTACAACACAGAAAAAGGAAAAGAAAAATTAAAAAATGCAACCTAAACATGTACGGTATTTTTCAGAATATAAGACGCACTTTTTGGGAAAATTTATTTGATATAATCCGAGACCAAGAACAAACAATTTATAATGAATTACATTCCTGGTATGTTAACGTAACAGTTATTCAGATAACTATAGCATAAAGAACATGCTAACAAGTTTACCAAACCATCACTCTCACTCATTGTGTCACTTCTAACTTCACTTCACTTTCTGACTCCCGATAAAATGGTTTCAGTTGTCAGTGTGAAAATAACACACATGTGAAATTATATAATAATGTGTCTCACCCACATCCAAACTAAGAATAAAAGTGCTTATAGTCCGGAAAATACGGTAAATACAGGAAGCACCGCTGCAATTCTGTTCGGACTCGGTTTTTTGGAAAATCTCATCCAGCTTCTGTAGCTGTGCTCAATATTTTTTATGTGTAGTGCTGTAAAGCAGTCCTGCCTTCCCAATGACACGGTCTGTCAAGTAATTACAGCACAAACAGTAAAGGTGTAAATGTGATCCTGCCCGGTCTCGTCCAATCAATATCCCACTTTCAGTGATGTGTAACTTTGGTTTAAACTGTTGTATTCACCTTATATTTGGAAATTTTCCATCATTGTCATTTAACCATTAACAATTTAGCCATAATTTTTATCACAAATTACTAATCAACATGGTGAAGCATGCTCACTATCTTACTGTAAACCACTACACTTCTCATTCTGGTGGCACCAGCATTTACTGATAAATAAATGATAATAAAAACATTTTAAATATAAAGTGGCTTAAAACATGCTGCAGGCAGTTGGTTGTATGGTGTTGTTTGTATGAACTGTACAGAGATGCTGCTTTTGGGAATGTCAACAACAAAAATGCATCAAAGTGATTGTTAAAAAGAAAATAACAAATGACTTAAATACAATGTTTCTTTTTTTTAAATACAATGTTTCAGTGCAGACCTGAATAGCTCATAGCCCTCTGCCCTGTCTAGGTTTTGTTTAAATGTCACTATCTTCTATGTACAGTCATATGCCAATCACAAGTAAAATACAAAAACCTGTTACATGTGTTCTTGTTGCTCCGTAGCAGTTCTCAGGAAAAAACAACAACAGTAACAACAAAACAACACAAAGGTACATCATATCTACTGTCTGTGTAATGTTTCTCCTGTGGAGAACTCATTAATCACAACTAAACATCCCAAATCTTCAA
The DNA here is from genome assembly GCA_015052665.1 of Apistogramma diplotaenia. Lineage (NCBI taxonomy): Eukaryota > Metazoa > Chordata > Actinopteri > Cichliformes > Cichlidae > Apistogramma > Apistogramma diplotaenia. Next base: position 14,628 of record VOQJ01031670.1, read on the forward strand.
AGAATTAAACAAAACATCCCGCCTTTGTGCGTGTTTATGTTAAATCTAACACAATCTCTTACAATGCAGCAGGCATGGAATTACAGAGCGCATGTAGCTGGCAAAACAAATTTGCAATTCTCCTTGTCTATTCTCAAACCCCCAGTGTACGGCACATGCCCTCTAGAGACAGAACAAACAGCGGTTAAGATGTTTAAAAGGCTTTGCTCTCTTAGATACCTGTGCAGCTGAATACCAATAGACTGCTTTTACATTAAAGGGGGTTGGTGACAAGGTACTACATTCAGAGCTAGCGGGGAAGTGCTAACTCCTCCAGTTTCCTCAAGGGCAAAAATGTGCTTAATGCCTTTGCATGATGTTGTATGAAGGCGTATCTGTGCATGTGTGGCTTACTTTGTCAGTCTGTTCAGTGCACAGTCTGAGGTAAACACTATAAGGCCCCACATGTGCGCTATAGTGTGTGGAGAAATCATTTCCACTAGTGGGACATATCCCACTGATTTCTAAAAGGTCACTGTCATTATTGTTGCTTAGCAACCTTGTGTGTGCAGCCATAGGTGTACACTGTACAGTAATGGTGGATGCTGCGAAGCAGAAGCTCACGGGAAAAAGATTTAAGTTTATAATGAATCACTTCGATGACACTGATATTCCTGTTAACCTCATGCGACTAAGTGTATGTATCTACCTGTTGTTATTGAGAGCCTAAAGTCTGCATACAATGAGAACAGAACCACAATATCAACAAAGTTTTTCATTCAACTGAGCTCACTAAAGATGTGAGAGAGAAGGGCATTGTTTCAGCATATAAAGAGGCTGTGCTTCCAGTTATAATGATGCTGTCTGTGTGGACAGAAAACACATACATGCACTTGCATCAAAGCAAATCAGTAACAAAATTCCCAATTGCACATGAAACTGAATGTGTAGCTATTTAATATTTTTACCTGTTTCTATTTTGCATTTCTGCATCAGCTGTTTCCTGAATTAGCCTTCTATTATGTCCAACTTAATTATGCTTATTCTTTTATGTGTTTAATGCTTTATGCAAAGCATTTTGAATAAGAAGCTTGTGGGATCATGATCTACTGTGTAGGTGGGAAATAAAAGCTTGGATGTTGGGGTGATGACAATATAATTCAACAGCAAGTGGCTGACTTAGCCTCTCTGGACAAAGGCCAAGATGTTGGGGCATGTGGTATATTGTAAGCAGAGGATTCTTCCACCATACAGATCCTATTTATTCTTTATACAGAAAGCTGAATAATCGTTAGGTCTCAGTCACACAGACCTGGAAGCACAGTAAATTGCTGTTACAAATTAGCCGGATGCTGCCATTTCTAAGGAAATCACAACCACAAGTCCGGACTGGTTGGCTAGTGTTGGCTGGCAGTCACTAGATGAAACTGGCCACATGACTTGCATTTGTTGTGAAAATAAAAGTTGTGCCTCACTGCTGCCAGCAACACATTTCAAAAGGCACAACTTTTACTTTGACCAGTGGTTTCGATTTGCATTTTCACAATTTCACTTGTGCTTAGCGAACAGTTGGCGAGTGTTTGCAGTCAGGTCGGCACTGACCTGTCTCTGCTCCTGTGTCACTGAGGCCTCACACGTTCCAAAAATACTTTTTGAGCAACACGATCCTCTATTTGTTCTCCACGTAGACTGCTTTCCTGTATGTGTTGAAAACCAGTTCAAACAACTATGGATGGAAACCAGATTGTTGCTGGTACCAAAAATCTTGCCACTTCCCTACAAGTATTTATATGCAGAGATCTGTTTGTAGATTAAGGTGATAACTGAGTTTCTTATAGAAGTGTCTTATTACAGACCTGTAATTCTTATAGCCCCAACCTTTTCCCTAACCTTGACCAAATAAAAGGCCATAGTTACCAAACACTGATCTTACCATTATGACTACCAGAACTTGACAAATCTTGAATACTAGCAGTCATATCTGGTAATGCAAGAGAGAAAATCCAGGCCGTGTCCACAGCTCTTGTCCAGCGTGGACATTTCATTACCAGTTCAGTGTTTCAGTGTCAAACAAGACTTGAGAATGTCTTCATCTTTATCAAAACAATATGACCCAGTAAATTCTGAAGCACAATATTACTGAGTCCAACCAGGAAGCTGCTGTGTGCTCTTGCCGTATAATTTTACTTGACTTTAATTTTGCACACTGGCAGAAAACATAAACCCTAAACATACAGTGAATGTTTCATTATTCTATGCATCTTGTACAATGATGTCTGCCTGAGCCCGGATGGATCCTGGTCTGGGTTATAATACAATGTTAAAGCCAGTGTAAGGTATGTACGGAGGCCTATATAGAGGCAGAGTGATCTCTGAGTCATGTCCCATTTGTGGAGGTTGATGGATTTCCTCTTGCTCTGCTCCCTGAGCTCAGTGGGGAGAAGGCAGGGCTGATAAGGTGATTTATCTGCACCTTTCCACCTCCTGTAATGGATGGCACATCCACCTTTCCCCGAAACTTCATCATCTCACAGCTGCACCCCCCCCCCCCACACACACACACACACAGAGGTGTGAGAGAGAAATGAAACAGACATGCTACACAAGAAGAAAAAATGAAAACAGACTAAGCAGATAGTGAGTTCTTTTCCACACTTTCTCATTAAGGAGAGTGTGTGGCAACATGACACTTAGCACTCTGAAGCCACTAAATCACTCTCCAGTGTCAAGCACAACCAAGGCGTGGGACAGATCTCGGCTCGTTGCTACCAGCGCTTTGATCGATTCCTCAATTCCTTCATCTGGACTCGGTCCTTTGGGGTTCTGCTCTGTTGCTGCTGCAGCGTGATGGTCAAAATCACGCGAGTATCCAACAACACATATAAGTACGATTCAGCCGGTTGCTGCCGTTGTAATTTTCTCATACTGCATGTCTGTAAGTACTCTACTGGATTTGAATTGTAAATCTAGAACCACAACATTAGCAGCGGGTCAATGCCTTCCTAAACAACCCGTGTAGCTCATTCAAGAACACGCAGGTCATGTGAGTGCTTTGTGATTTAAGTTAAACCTGACATCTTAAAAATGTGCTTTTCTCCCAGCAGGCCTTCGAAACTATGAAGGCGATGATAGAGCTACACAGAGGCTGCTGCTGGCAGACCGCTACACTCATCACTCAAGAGACTCGAAGAGTTTGCCAGTCAGAAAAATGTGAAAATGTGTCATTTTGTCTCCAGTAGGTTTACTGTATGTTATCACATTTGCAAATGACAAAAAGTGAAGCTGTAAAGTGGAGTTCTTACTGTTGGCCTCAACTGCTTTCTCATTAAGCTGAGGAGCCTGCACTTCCTCGCTTCATGCCAAAACTTAGGAAGCTTTTAAATTCGGCATCAGCTCAATGGACTTTTAACATGGCGCTGTCCGTCCAAACCAACGCCCACGAACTGCCCGATTTTCTTTTCTGCAGTCTGACCCTTGACCAGCACTGTTTCCAGGATTAATAACTTGTCAAAGTTCTTTTGTTGGTGTTTTCCCTCATTGCGTCCTGTGCATCGCTTCACACTCTGCATCTTTGACTCTAATGTTTATTCAATATAGTCTTTTGGCACTCATTTGGTGGCTATTCTGTATCTGAAACTGTATTGGTATTCTCCTCTCTGAACAGCTCCTCAGTTTCCCTTAAACATAATTATAATTTTTACACCACAGAGAGAGTATCAATTAACCTCAGTGGTCAGCATTAGAAGCACAGCAGCGTGCCTGCTGGTCTCTGCCTCAGTGCCTCGGGCCGCTGGCTGACTCACCTATGTTTTAGCGGGAGCGAGGAAAGAGGGTGGAGGGATAAGGAGAAGGAGGGAGACAATCAATAACAGATCAAAGTGTTTTAGCTTACCTTGGGCTGCAGAGAGCGAGGAGTTGTAATCAGCAAAGACACTGTTTACTCACTGAGCCTTCCCAAGGCACGGAGAGGACTCCAGGCGCTGCGTAGGCTAGCTGCGATATTTTCAACAACCTATCCAGAATTAGAGAGGGAAATAGAAGAGAATGATGTAAAACAATACACTAGTTCGTGTCTTTCAGCACAATAGAAGAGGATTTAAATCTAAAAGATTCACCTAAGATTTTTGCACTGTACTTTAAAAATAATATAAATGTTAACAAATAGCATAGTTTATACAGTAGTATGCGATCCTTTATTTGATCTAAAAAGTTACTGCTATCGGAAACTGGCATGTCAAAAAAATCTTTGCTCTGTGAGTCCAAACTCAGGTGTAACAGCGATTTAACCTCAATCTAGGAACTAATAGGCTAGTCTGAAGAGTTGCTTTAGGGGAAGAATATTTCAGGCTTTCCGGTATAGACAGGATATTCAGATACCAGATAAAAGACATCTGGCCTAAGCTTCATTGTTCAAAAACACAGATTGATTTTAAAAAGCCAAAAAAACAAAACAAACTCTGCTCTTCACACCACACACAACCAAAGCCTTCTCAAAGGTCACCTGTCAAAAGTGCTCAGATCACAGAATACAAACATAAAACAAAAAGCTTTTGCCTACAAATTTTTCATATCATATGGAGATTATTTTAACATGTTTACGTAAATGACTTTAACGTTAATGTTAAATTCAGTCTGCCCATATTCCTTTCCCAAGAACTGCTGGATATTTAACATAAAGCGGCAAGACAAGGCACCAAACATACTTGGCTTAGCTCAGCTGCTGAGCTTTGCATGGCAGCAACTGATCCGCTGCCACGCAAAGTGAAAAAACAATGGCCGACTCCTTAAAGATCTGCTGTATGGTGCTCTGGTCATGTCACCTACATGTGTGCAGGACTGATGTTAATAGGTATCTTTCACTTGTAATGTTTAAACCACTTCATTATGGAACCACTCTTAGAGCTTTATATAATATTTGCTAATTAGCAGAATATTAAGTGTTAGACAAAATAATAATAACGAAGCCATATTAAGTTAGGGGATCACTAAAAAGATAAAATCTCGACAGACTTGGATAAGACATGGTGAACCATCCACTGCTTGTTAAGATTTTTCACAACCCTGCCCTCTCCCTGCTTCACTTAAAGACCAAATATAGCTGATATCAGACATGAACTGGTGGTCACCTGCATGCATGAAACGAGCAGTGCCCATGCTCAATGTGTAAATCTCATCAAAGTATTTTGATTTGATTTTTCCATCATTAGCGTGAAGCCTATTAGCTGGGATAGATTAATGAAGGCAATATGAGACCAGAGGAGAGATTGCTGGGAGGTCTCATCCCGGTGATCCACATCCACACGTTGATGGCTGGCTGAGTGACATTGACCCATGACATCAGCCTCCCTCCACTGCCACTTCCTCCAAGCTGTAAAAAGCATGTCTGAATCGTAAAGGGTGGGGGCAGAGTGGGAGTGAAATGGGAGAGAGAAAGAGGAGGAGGAGGGGTGTTATGCCAAGTGTCCATGGAGGAAACACTAAAGTGCTAAGATTTGTGAATGAATTAAGGGACTGATGATTTCTCTGCTGGAGAGTTTCATCATAAAAGGAAGTAAAAACTTCTCCACCCTCTATTTCCACCCGTTTTCTTTTTTCTCTCATCACTGACTTGTGTCACCTTTTGATCACATGACCCTGCTGCTTTCTCCCCCTCTCTTTCTTTTCCAGCTGAAGTGACCACACACCACACGTGTCACAGGCCTACCAGACAGGGGAAACCAGCAGTGATTTAGCAAACAAGCGCTCAATCAATGGTGCAGTGGAGCGTGTAACACATGCCAGTCAAAACCTATTACGTTCAAACAGCCCTCTTCAACTTCCACTCCACTGGTCTGACCCTTGGGCTGCTAGTCAAAGAGACTGGCCAGAGGACAGCCACAGCCTTATGAAGTCAAATACTCTGGAAAAAAACGGTGCCTTCAAATTGCCAAAAATTATTGTTATTCAAAGAGATGATTTAAAAATGATTTATCGAGCACATTTAAATTATAAAAGGAGAATTACATCTCTTTAGTTTGATCCTGTTTCACGGAGAGCAGTTTTTAGCTTCAGTCGTTATCATCAGAAAGATTTCCTACACTAAGATAATCAACTATGATCTGCAGTGATCGGTATCTTGTAGCAATATCAGAACCAATAAATAAATAAATAATGCATAAAAAAGTTTTTTTGTTTGGAAATACACAAAATTTGTTTCATTTAATCAGTATTGTGAAGACCAATTGAAGTGAACATATATGCAAAGTTGCCAGAGATGGGAAGTAACAAAGTACAAATACTTTGTTATTGTACTTAAGTAGATTTTTCGGGTATCTGTACTTTACTTGAGTATTTATTTTTCGGACTACTTTTGACTTTTACTTCTTACATTTTCAAAACAGACTCGTTACTTTAGTTTTGACACGGCTGAGAAAAGTTAGCATTTACGGTTAGCGTTGTTTTTAGCGGAAGTCGATTAGACAGGGTGGGGGACCAGACACCCCACAATGTAGCAGGAGAGGCTATTGCAAAGCTCGTTTAGCGCTCTATGTTAAGTCGCAGAAGAACTTTTGCCACCTCTGAAAGTTGCACAGTTGCATTTACTCAGTTACAAGATATTACGATTGTTTAAATTCTTTAAAAACAATATTTCAGTAACCGAACCCTCATGTCGTGTAGCAGAAACCAGAGGGGCATACTACAAGTTCAACACAGTTGGGCTTTCTTCGCGTTAGCTGGCTCAACAAAACCTGAAACCCCAGTTAGAGGTTACGGGTTTCACGATGGCGGTTATTAATTTTCAATGTTAAGCTAGGCTTTCTGCACAAAGTGACCCAGATAACTGCTGCAAAACTGTTGCAAACAAGACATCAATTTAGCACACAGAAGAGTAAATAGTTAATTATTCTAATGACTTCTAGTCTTTCTAATTTCTAATGCTACGTCTGCACATTTGAGCTCAGTAACTTTAAACTGTACACGTTTAAACATTAACCAAGGAGATGTGTCACTTTGGTTTCTCAGCGGATCAGTTTATTGACTGGACAGGTATTTGTGGTGTGTGTCCTGTGTTTTCGGCATCACCAACTTGAATACCTGTAAATTCCAGTGACAATGTGATAGTTTGTGCTGTTGTAATGTTACAGCTTGGGCTTCATTTGTGACGTTAATGAGGTACGGATTAACAGCTAGCACATATGAAACATATTTCCTAAGCAGAGAATCTATACTGCACTTAAAGCATGCTGTACATCAAAGAAATGTCACATTTCAGCTGATTTTAAGCTGAACCTCTGAAAATAGCCAACTCTGGACCACGTTATGTGTTCAGCCCAAGTTACCATGGTGATTTAGCCAGGTACAAAGACTTCTGTGACACATAAAACTCTGACTTTAGCTTGCTAACCCATTAATCTCGCTCTGTAGTACACCTCCCAGGTCCCAGAATCTATCTGCATGTATACGAATTTTTCTTTAGTCAGCATGTCGTTGAAGAGAATGCCCTATATTGTAATTTGAAGTATGTTTAACACTTGCACCATGTATATTTTCGAGCCCCCTCTGAAGGGATGGCTCATCTTAGCAACCAAGGAACTGGAGTTTTGAAAAAGGTTGTAGTTTAAGAACAAAATAAAGAGGTTCAGCTTAAGCAAATCATTGTTTCTTTGTGTACAAGGACACAAATCAATAAAAGGTTTTTCAGTTAAATGTAAAATAGGGAACAAATTGTGTCTGAGAACAGAAATGAATAGATTTCATTTTGTGATTGCTTCACAAACTGCCACGAGGCTGCATTAGTAGCCAAACCTGCATCATGCATAATTCCAATCCAAGTCACCAATGTCAAACACCCTTTATACACTCCTCAGCTTCAGGGCTCGCAACACCTGCGACCTGTGACCCTAGCAAGTGATTCAAAGCCTACCTTTTAGACACGTGAGCAAACAAACCACTCTGTCCCACTCTGAGAACCACAGCTCTACGCAGATGAAGAGGAGTAAACAGAGTAATAAGGATACTGATAGATTTTTCAACTGTGATATAATTATGAAGATATCAGAGTGAAAACAAGCTGACTGTGATTCCTCAGTAAAAAGAGCTCGGTTTGCCTCATGCTAATAGCACTAGAAAATAATGTGTGATGATGGACTTGGTCCTCTGGTCTCTTGCCTTGTTCCTGTCACTGCTGTTTTAAGGCTGTCAGTGCAATAGTGAGAATCCTGACATCACCTTTTGGTTTACACACATACATCTGCACGTGTACTTGTGCAAAAACAGCACACGCATACACACACAAGCAAAAGAAGAATTTGAAACGCACATCCTTTCAAACACACACACACACACACAAGAGGCAGGCTGCGAGCAAGCTGGGTTTTTGTGTAGCACCACATGCGAATGAGGCTAAAAGAAGTGAAATGAACCCTTTGAGTCAAAGAGGAGCTTGGGGCGTGCTGCAGGCAGAGAGCTCAGTCAGAGAGGGAGCTTGGCAGGCAAATGCGCCTTCTGTTGACAGCTTCCACTGAACATCTAATGGCAAGAGATGGGGGCCCACAACCGCTTTCTTCCATGCCATTGGTTTCCCATTTTATCACATTTAGTAGGGCGCCTCTCAGCGCATTTGTAAATATGTCAAGTCACCATTCATATTTTACAGTTATTAGCATTGTCTCTCAATTTCTTTTCTGAGTGATGTTGTTTTTCTTCGTTTTCTTTCTCAGGAAAGTTCTTTGTTTCAGCTCTTTCTGTTCGGAGTTAGAGAACAGGGCTAGGCACTGATGCCTTAGAGACTAGGCTTTTTTGGAGAAGGGGTTTATGTATTCTTTATGATGTGATATACAGCCTGAGAGAGGGAACACTGGGTAAGAACATACCAATGCCAGGCTACGTTCTCAGCATGATATGAGGATGAAAATGATATGAGAATTTCTGAGTGCTTGCTCTCTTTCTGTCAATACCTGGGGCTGCAGTTGTAAGTGAATGGTCCATCACGATTTTTTAAGGTGCTTTCGCACAATTCCTGATGTCCTTATATAGCCAATGATAAATAAAATTCAAACACTTCTCTTTAAAACATTGTTTTCCTTCTCACACACACACACACACACACACACACATATAAGAGGCATTTAGCAAAGAGAAGCTGGATTTAGATAA
>VOQJ01031672.1:19212-30790 GCA_015052665.1 Apistogramma diplotaenia
AAACATTAAGTGTGCTCACACACTCACTGCCACATGTGCACACACACACACACACACACTCATAATCTCTGCTTTGTCCTCTTTTCTCCTCTTTCCCTCCCTCTCTCTGTGCACGAAGGCAAACTCAGCAGACCTCCAGGCTGCCAGGGAGCAAAGGCATTCTGGGTAATCCAGGGTGCAAGGAGGGAGAGGGAATAAAAGAGGTGGAAAAAAAACAAAAAGAAACAAAAACACACTTGATGCTGTGCATGATTTCGCAAACACGCGCACACACAAAAGCCAAATCGAGCCTCTCACCACTGAACCATGAAGATACAATATCCATCTGTGTCCATCTGTACTTTCATCTGCTAAGACAAATACAGCCTAAGTTTACAGCAGCATATAGAATCTAAAAACTGCACGGCATCCTGTTCGCCGTTGCTGAACATTAACGATTGGAAGATATGAAGGCGAAGGAGCAGAGAGGGTGGCGGGGTGGAGCAGAGGAGGAAACAGGAGTGTCGTCAGTCTGCTTTTATCTCAGCTCTGATTAAACCTTGTTCCTGTCTGACCTAAAAAGTCAGCTGGCGGAAACTTCAGAGAGTGTGGGTGAATTTCACTGGATCTCTTTACACCCCACCAGTGCCTTCAGAGGGGGAGAGAAAGTGGAAAAGAAGATCAGAAAAATAGAACAGAGTGTGGGCAGATTCTGATTTAAAAAAAAGAAAACAGACACAGATGCAGTCATTCTGGCTCCATGAGCTCAGTGTTCACACATTATCACGTACAGTATATGAATGTACACACTCCCCCACACTGCATGTTGTTTGCTCTGTATTCCTAAAGAGGATGAGGAAGACGAGGCCGGTGCTGGGTGGTAACTCCAGGTTGGTCGTACAATACGACAGGAAGCAGGCAGAGGCAGTGCTGAAATGATCCAGCGCCACCCGTCTGGGGCAAGCACAACAAAAACACATTGTATAAAAATAAACCTGGACTGGCATCTGCAGAAACAGGAAATATCTCACTGAGGGGACGAGACGGGGAAAGACCCTCACGCAGACCACTTTTCTTTACCATTTATTTGTTTAAAATGACTTTTATATAAGTTTCGCCGGCATTTGGCGTTGGGTTATCTTTGCAACTTGGATGACATCGATTAAATGTGCCTTTTTGTATGAAAACACTGAAATTATCAAAAGTAATTGCTGCCTGTTTATTCTGCAGAAAAAATGGAAAGTACCTGAAATTTGTTCCTGCAAAGAAAACAAACAGCATTAAACGTCCCTCTGAAACCACTCATGAAAAAGGATTTGAGTGTTTCTGAAAAGTCAGAAATGTGAGTTGAAATCCCTGTTTTGTTTTTTCCATTTGCCTCTTTCAGAGTGCTGCAGCAGCACCGAGTCCAGTCCTCGGTAACCTTCCCCCAGGAGAGGGCATGCCAGTAGGGCCGGTCCCACCGGGATTCTTTCAGGTATGCATACAGTGCAGCCCCGCACAGGCTTCTGTTACTTCAGAGGATGTAATATCAGCTTACATTTACTGTTTCTCAAATTCAGTTTGATTCAGTTTCACTTCGTTTCAAACATGCTTTATGGCGCCAAATCACAGCAACGACATTTTCAAGGTATTTTAAATCGCAAACATTATAAACAGAAACTTGTGATTCCCTACAAGCAAGACTACAACTCTCAAACACAACTGTGTGTATATAGATATATATATTTATTCATGTGCATTTGAATATGTGTACAATCTCTGTGTGAGTGCATCACTATGTGTTTCTCATAATGTAGCAAAAACTAAATCTGACAGGACAGATGAATTTCTGGCACATGCAACATTTCCCTGGATCATCTCTGAAGGTCTCTGCCAGTTGTACATTGATTAAATGTCATTATCAGTCAAATTCAGGCACTCGGATTAGACGCACAGATCAATAGCCTTTCTGGGCATTTCTTGGTGCCGCCTTCAGAAACTCTCATGCGAGTCTGAGCGGCCTTTTCCATCTTCTTCTGAATATCAGTTGATCTTTGAAGACAAGGTCTTGTCATCTTGTCTTGTCAGTTAAAGAAATATAACAATTACCTGATTGCCAGTTTTTCTATCAGCTTCTCTGAGCATGAAACATAAGAGAGAATATCTGCATCTGCACTGCTTTCTTTTTCTTTTTTGGGGGGAGGTGGGGGGGGGTTGATAAATTGTACATTATTTCCAAAGTAAGTCATAGACGATGCCTGCTGGGCCTGCAAATATCATATTTATTCATTCACAGATTCTGTTCAGTCATTTGCTGAATCAGCCCTATACTTCTTATCTATCTCTATTAAGTTGTTTACACTTATTTATTAATATTAAAAATGTTAAGTCACTGTGATACTTAAAGAGACCTAAAATGCTGTAGCTTTAATCATTTGATGTCTCTCTAGCACAGCTAAGACAGCAGCTCAAGTGAAGAACCTGATTAAATTAAGAGGGCCATTGCTCTCTAGTGGCAGGTTTCAGAATTGCTTCTCCACCACTGCAGAGTGGCTCTTTGGTCCGGGGTGGCATCAGTTCAGCAGACATAGCAACAGCATTGCTACTGACTGTGGTGAGGACAAGTGAAAACCCACTCACAGCTGCAAAAGCGCTTCTAACACAGGCTGGCAAATTCCACACAGTTAACACATGCCATAAATTCACTCCAATGAAAATGTGGTCAACTTTCTCACTTTGCTGAATTGTTAAAGGAAAACGAGCCCCATATTCAGTAGAAAAACATAAAAGCAGCTCTGGGTGGGTTCCTGTTTTTAAGAGCGCGTAAAGTTCCCACTGTTCCACCCTCGAGTTTGTGTCACAGATTTGGTCAATCAGTCCATTTGTTTGCATGTATGTGAACACTTTCTTTGCCTGATTTTCAGCCCTTTATGTCACCTCGATACCCCGGAGGACCAAGACCGCCCCTCAGATTACCTAATCAGGTAAGAGCCACACTGACACCTGCAGGCAGCAAACATAACTGAACGGTACGAATGAACAGTTCTGCGTTACGTCGATCATAATACTGGAGATGGATCCTGTTCCTTCTGTAGGGTCTTGGAGGAGTTCCAGGTAGCCAGCCCATGCTACCCAGTGGAATGGATCCCACAAGACAGCAAGGTACGCACACAGACTGCAAACACAGAGACATGCACTCAACAATTAGTTTATTTAACAATAATGCAGGATTTTATCTTTTTCATTAATATTTAATGTGCGAGTGTAGCCTGATTGATGATTTGCCTTTAAAACACAGCCTTCAAATGCATCCTTAATTATTAACAAGACCAAGAGAATCCCCTCCTATGGCTCATAGATATCTTTGCCAAATATTACCACAGTAGCTGTCAACACATTTCATTGCAAAATAAATAAGCTCCATTAGGGCACTATAATTGGAATAAAGGAATCACCAAAGTCAGAATGCGATCCCGAGGGGATTGTGAAACAAAGATTTTATGACATTTTATTCTCTGGGGAGTCGCACTAGAGATCACATAACACTCTGAAAAAGCTTTATATACTGTTTTTGATGAGGTGTAATGGAAACAAAGTCGCTTTATTCATTGCAGTGGAAGAATGGCAGGTTCATGTGTTTTTAATAGCTTTCAGATGGCAGTGAAGCACAGGCGACAGCTGCTCAATACTCATATATTATCAATAATATTAACAACAAAATCGGCGGTATTCTTGTGAATCAAACACACATTCCTCCAAACAACACATAAATGATGCACGATGTAAAGACGATGTTCAGCTGCTGTTGAACTAGCATCAGAGTGAGAAAACTGTGTCACTGAAGCAGCTGTAGTATTTAGCATCATAAAAAAAAATCTGTGTTCTCCTGTGGTTTTGAATCACTTCAAGTGTCCACCAAAAGGTGTAAAAAAAAGAGAAGGTTCAGCAGACGGTGTGACATGAGGTACACGACACCCAAAAATACGACAGATCTCCCAGGAGAACCTTCCCAGTCTGATAAATCCAATATTTCAGGGCATCCAAATATGGGAGGACCAATGCAGAGGATGACTCCACCCAGAGGCATGGTACCACTGGGGCCCCAGGTATGCGTCAAAATAATGTTTTTTTTAGTTATTCATGTTATACAGTAGTCATCACCAAATGTAATTCTGGTGTCTTTTTTTTTTTCAGAACTATGGAGGTGGGATGAGACCACCACTGAATGCTCTAGTTGGTCCTGGGATGCCTGGTATGAGCATGTGAGTGGTATATGCATAACATAATCGCAGCCACCATGACACATACACAGGCACACAGAAAAAGTACCACAAGGAAATTTGAGTACATTTGTTTATAAACATACTTTTCTGTATGTCTTTTTTTTTTTAATATAAGTTTACTCAGCACATTTTCCTACACGTCAGCCATCCTTAATCACTCAGTACAGCTGTTATACTCAGCCTTTTCCTTCACATACTGTAGCTTTAATGGTCATTTACCATATGTTTTTGGCTTTTGATTCTGGACATGAAACCATAACTGTAAACCTTTACCTCTATTTAGTTGTTACTCTCTTTTTTTCTTCTTGTTCCATTTACTTTTTTTCTGGCATCTGAAGAGCTTGTTATTGCCAGCTCTACTCAAATGAATCGGAAACAAAGACCCTGCCAAATGCAGAAAACTAATGTGTATGGGTGTTTTCTAGGGGACCTGGTGGTGGTAGACCCTGGCCAAATCCTCCCAACTCCAATTCTGTAAGTGCTGGAACAAAGTAACCATCAAAGAGTTTTAATTTAAAATTTTAAACTTTTGTGGTGTCCTTCTTTATCTTTGTAGACCCCCTACTCTTCTGCATCACCAGGAAGCTATGCGGTATGTATGCTGGAAAATTTCTCTTCACTAGTAATTCACAGATTCATGCATGAATGTCAAGGAAACAAAACTCTGATTTCAGGGACCTCCAGGAGGTGGGGGACCACCTGGAACCCCAATAATGCCAAGTCCAGCAGGTAAGCTCTGTGTGTGGAGATATATATACATGTGCTATTTGGTCTTGTATTCTCTTACTGTAGCTGTGTTCTTTCTTTTTTGTGTTCTGTCAGATTCAACCAACTCTGGGGACAACATGTACACTATGATAAACACAGTCCCTCCAGGTGGAAGCCGACCAAATGTGAGACATTTTCCTGTCTGTACACCGTGATGCCTGAGTGGCTACTGAGTCTGTGCTGCTGTTAGAAGTCAAAAAGGAATACTTTGCCTACATTATCATTTCATTTTGTGTTAAATGTTGTTATCTTGTCTTATATGTGTGTGTGGTCACCTAAGTTCCCTATGGGTGGAGGCAGTGATGGTCCATTAGGGGGAATGGCCGGGATGGAGCCGCATCACATGAATGGATCTTTAGGTACGAGAACAAGAAGCTTATTTATTCTGCACGGGCAAAAAAAAAACAACCTCTAATTTGTCATGAAAAATTTGTATTTGTTCGGTCCTGGTGATGTGTGTTGCTTTAATACTTGTGTTCCCTCCCTCAGGGTCAGGCGATATGGACAGTCTCCCCAAGGTATGAGATGCTTTATACCTACTCCGAGCTGCACTTCTGATTTCTGTACACTTTGTAGTATCAGTTACTATTGATCTATGCTTTATTTGCCTTTGAACAGAACTCTCCTGGTAACCTAAGTATGAGTAACCAGCCTGGGACACCTAGGGAGGATGGAGAGATGGGAGGAAACTTCCTTAACCCTTTTCAGAGTGAAAGTGTAAGCTAGTTATTTAATATATGGGATTACTGGAAGTGTTTGCTGCTGAGGATTCTCAGTAATGCTTTGCCCCGCCCGTTCCCATTTTAATATCTTTACGCCAAGCTAAGCTGCTACTAGCTATACCTGTTACCATAAAGATGATATGAATCTTATTAGTACTCAGCAGGACATACAGCCTGTATATAAAAGATGATGGCACCACTGTTTTGTTGACGACCTTTCTGAAGTCTCGATTTTAGCACGCTTTTCTTTTTTTAAACTGGACGTAGAGCTGTGGGAATGAAAGTATTAGACCCTCCACCACTTGCATATTTAAATTTCTCCCACCAAAATATTTCAGAAAAAATGTCATTATTCAAACAGAAATCTAACTGCAGTCCCAGCCAGGCACAAAGAGACAGCAAACTGTAGTCTGCAGTCAGGTTTCCCATATCTGTGAATACATACGTACACAATTTGGGTTCAATTATCTAATTGGTTGCAGTGTTTGCATGAAGTCAGCCAATTAGCACAGACCTGATCCCCAGCAAAGAGCTCATGGTTGGGGTGATATTGGTCATGCCGCAGTTTCCAACCACTGTTTTGCCTAGTGTGACTGCAGCATAATTAAGGCTAATGACTTATAGATCTGCTTTCTTCTCTTAAACACATACAGTCACATTTTGATGTTCCACCTTAATTTTTTTTCTGCAGTATTCTCCTAACATGACGATGAGCGTGTGAGGGCTTTGGAAGCAGGTTTGGTCTGTCGCTCAATAACCTGGTGTGGATCGGCAAAAGGCAGAGAGGCATGATGTGATGTCACCTAGACCAGTGACTCTTGCTCCACCGTCACCTGCCCAATCGGACAGTTGCCCAAGGCGCCATCCTACTACTACTACTCCCACCCGCAGCCCCATCCTTCCATGGTTTTTGTCCATGTTTCTTCGCGCCTGTTTTCCTCCCATTCTAAGTGGTGACTGTGCTACCTTCATCTGTTCCTCCTCTGCAACTATGAGACTGTACAAAGGAACCAAATTGAAATGACCCAGAGGAGAACTCTTTGTAAATTTCCATACGGTGTGTATGAGAAGGTGCACACAGTCTGGTTACAGACAGGTTTCCTGCCTTCACATCAAATCACAAAGCTCGTTACCCAAAAACAAAATTCCAGTATCCTAAAGTTAAAATTCCAGTGGGTTTAACTAGATAAAGTCACTGTTTGACTGATCTCAATGGCCTTCACCATGTTTTCTTTTTATTTACTCTGTTTGCAGTACCAGAAGAGAAGTGGAGAGACATCCCAATCCTCATTTAAATCCACAATGTTTTAATTGAGATTCATGCAGATATTTGAGAAGTCTTTTCAGAGTTTGTAGATTTCTAAATTTTTAAGACCACTTACATTTTGTTCAAAGTTTTATACTGTTGGTGGTTTTCTCAGTTCGATTCGCTATATTTCTTTCCATGTTCATTTTGAAACTGAATGGTTATCACGAAAAACTTGCTCGAGGCTTAAAGAGAGACTATGGAACTGGTTTCAACAGTAGCCACTGTGTCACAAGGGAAAATGTTCAAACATGGTGCACAAAGTCAGTGAAGTGGCATTGTAGATAAGTTATTACATTAGCTAACATTTAGCAACAAAAAGTTTATGGTGATACTGTACCAGACCACGTAAGGTAGTAAAAGAAAATGTCCAGAAGGCATTTTATTAGTTATGGATTCATCTTTACATCTGTATGAGAGACAACCTAATTCGTCTTTTAAAAAGTTCCATAGTCTGTCTTTAAGTCATATGAAATCAGTCGCTATGCTAATTGTAATTTGACTGAAGCAAGGATAAGACTGACAAAGGTTTGCACAAAGGTTAGTAGCCAGTAGTACTGTACAGACTGACAGTTTGGGGCAAAGTGGTGCATCTTTCTGTATTCACTGAACTCTTGTTACAATCCAACCTGCAAGATTTCCTATTATGAGCAATGTGCTTTTGGAGGTGGGGTGGGAGGGAGCAAAAGAGATATTTTTAACAGAAATCAAGGAAACCATTAGTTGTGTCATTTGATGGTTCTGATTACTCACATATCCTAAAATAAAAACGGCATAATTAGAAAGAGAAGTAATAACACATAAGCAGGATGGATGATGAACTGCAAGGTTTTGGTCGCTCATACTTAACTATCATCCGGCGAAACTGTGATTTTTAGTATGATGAACAACTGGTTGGTACAGAAAGATAAATCAAGCTTGTTTTTAATCAATCTTTGAAAACCTTTTTCACTGCCCAAGATGTATTATTATCATGTACAAAGGACATGTGGACATTCTCCTTTCCCTTCCCTTACTGCAAAGTGTACAGCTCACAAATGTAGCTCCTCTGTCTTGTATGTGTATTTGATATTATTATTATTATTTAAAGATAACGCTAGAAAGAATTATTGCAAAAGGGAGCAATGGACCGATGATGCACCATCACAACTGAACTGAGATGTTTTCTTTTGTTTTGTGTTAGATTGAAGCCATAAGTGGGAGTACATAAAGATTGATTTGTAAATTGGATCTTTTTTTTTTCTGTTTTTGTGACAGTATGTGAGACTCTATTTGTGATGTGTTCATTTTCTCTTTTTTATTCTTGTATTATGTTTTTGTAAATACACAGAGAAGTTTCATGGGTTTTGACTATGCTGATATAAAGCTTCTCTAACCTTAGTCAAAGTGTCAGCACTTTTCATTTGAAAGGACTTTGGAGTGCATGCACGCATATCTGTCATCGTAATCATCGTTTGTAAGCTGTGTGTTAAAATCTGTACTTTGTACAGCCGTTTCTCAAATCTGAATGGTAGAACAATGATTCAGTGATGGATTTTATGCCTGAGATTTGTGACTCAAAAACATATATATTGTTAATAATAATAATAACCACCTTTATTTTTTTGATTGCCCTCCACCAGCAGATGTTTTTATGATTACTCAGTACTGTAATTCTTATTTACTCATTATCTCTAAATATTTAAATGACTGTATATGCAGTCTGTGTAAGACTGACCATGTGGTCTGTGACGACCACCAGCCACAGATGGAATAATTCATTGCAACAGAAGACAGCAGGAGGGCTGGTTTAGCTTTAAAAATGTACTTACACACGCATATGAACACATGAAAATCTTATACTGCTACTTTGCAATAAATATTTATCTCTTTTAATATAATATTAATAATATAATATTAAGCAATACTGTGGCTACACCAGCCCTGTCTTCTATAAGCCCCCTTCACCTCTTCATTGCAGTCTACCTGCAGGAGTACAGCCGTCCTGTTGTTTCTGCAGTATCCAGTTAAGTATCGTCCGGTTTCTAATCATTCATTTCAAACTTTTTTTGAATGCACCATACCATGACTTCATCTGAGACAGGTTCTGCCTGCCTTTAGATTTTTTGAACCTGACCATAAGCGGTGTGTCTTAATTTGTTGAGAGGCTTATCAGTTTGGTTTCCTTCCTCTGTTTCAGATCTGTGTCCTGATGAGAAGGAGTCTCCCAAAGATGTAAAGGAAAAACAATAAAACACTGTTATCACCTGTTGTACAGCTCACATCTATCCAGAGACATCAAGTCTCTCCAGGAGTCACATTTGTAGTCAGATGTGCTTTCTTTGATATGGAGCAAGGCTGGACTGTGACAAAAAATCGGCCCTGGCATTTTTGGCTTTGACCGACTCATAATTAGCGGAGCACAAGTGACTAGTAATTTATGTCTGTGGGCTTACAGAGAACTACACTACAGGGTTTGTAGCAACTTGTGCTGAGTGATGATTTAAAAATGTTTGCATTCTGGCAGGCTCAGGATGGGAGAAGTAATCTAGTTTCTCTTCTCTCCTCAACTGCCTGGCTTGACCAGACAGGAAGAAATGGAGAGATTATTACTATTTATTAAATGGTAAATTGAAAACCTAATTAAAAAACCAAATTAGAAATAAAAATATTTGAGACTAAAAAAACAAAATCCAGAAAGAAAGGGCTGGAGTTGCTTCAGACATGCTTATACATACTAACAGCATCATATTAAAAAAACATAAGTTGTTGCCTTTAGGCTTATTAGAAATTTACAGTCTATCAAATAACCATTGTGAAAAGCAAATAATTTTCTCAACACATAGTGTAGCTCTACCTCCTGAGGTATATTCTATTTCAATCATAATGTATCATCAACATCGTAAATATCAGATGTTAGTATCTACTGTTAACTCCACCACTTTTGTCTGCTCTGTTCTTTTATCCTTTTTATTGAAATCATCTCTAATGTGTTTTCTGAATTTTCCTGATACAGCAGCTCAGTTCTGATTCTAAAGGTTAAAGGTGCTCCCTCCTTTAAACACCTGTGACATGTATTTGTATCAGGCTAAAAACAGCTGCTTTATGAATTCATGCAACGCAACTATGTCGTAAAAGCATTTGACGCTGTCTTACTCTTATTCAATGTGGCCATACCTGTTGCTAATACTTTTATACTTTTTTACACTTAATTTAGTAATGCTTAAATTGCAAAGCTTGCACTTATCATTTAGAAATTTTAAAAAAAAAATTTCACTTGTTTGAGTGCTTTTTAAATGTTTAACTGCAGATTAGAGGCTACAAATTCAAACTAATGCAGCCTCTCAACACACCTTTAACCTAAATATCTAAAATGCTATGATGGACACTTGCTGCTCATCCAACACTTCTCGGCCTTGACCGTTTGCTATTTTATCAGATTAAGGTGCCATGGCTGCCAGAAGTATGCAAATACCAATAAATATTGATACTAATCAATTGCCATTACTCATCATTCTCCTCTAATAGAGCTAACGTTAGCTCCTGTATTATCCTAACGTTACTACCTGCTTACCTACTACACTTTCCCGCTCACTCTGTCCCTTGGTGTTCCTTTCAAAGCCTTCATCTCTGGATGCTCCTCTCCCTCCCTGCTGCTGTCTTCACCTACAGCTGCTGTTGCTGGAGCTTTGCTGTTACAGCAGCCACCTACAGTTACACTCTTCACTTTCTTCGCACATAACTTCTCCACTATGCTTTTCTGCTGCTTCAGTTTCTCCACTGAAACTAGCGGGAGGTGGGGCCACTTTCGTCCTATTTCCTGATTGGTTCAGTCCACTGTCTATATTGAAGAAGAGCCAATGGGCCACCCCCACTAAGGGAAGAAAAGGGAAGAAAAAAAGTGAAGAAAATAAAAATCCAACAGCATTGGCCCCTGAGGACTGTCGGCCTACCGGGCATTTGCCCGGTACGCCCGATTACCAGTCCAGCCCTGGTCGGGGGGTGGGCCGGATGTGGCCCCTGGGCCACTAATTGAATAGTCCTGTCTTAAAGACATAAAGGCCTGGATGACCTCTAATTTGAAGTTCTTGTACTCGGCCCCACAAATCTTAGAAACATGGTGTCTAACCAAATTCTTACTCTGGATGGCATTACCTTGGCCTCCAGTAACACTGTGAGGAGTCATTTTTGACCAGGATATGTCCTTCAATACACATATTAAACAAACATGTAGAACTGCTTTCTTGCATTTGCGGAATATTTCTAAAATTAGAAACATCCTGTCTCAGAGTGATGCTGAAAAGCTAATTCATGCATTTATTACTTCTAGGCTGGATTATTGTAATTCATTACTATCAGGCTGCCCTAACAGCTCCCTGAAAAGTCTTCAGCTGATCCAAAATGCTGCAGCTAGAGTGCTGACAGGGACTAGAAAGAGAGAGCATATATCTCCCATATTGGCTTCTCTTCATTGGCTCCCTGTTAAATCTAGAATAGAATTTAAAATTCTTCTCCTCACATACAAGGTCTTGAATAATCAGGCCCCATCTTATCTTAAA
>VOQJ01031683.1:11659-24524 GCA_015052665.1 Apistogramma diplotaenia
AGCTGCCTGCTGTGAGGCTGGAAAACGGCTGATCAGTGCAGTTATGTAAGCATGCCAAAGCAGTAAAGTTAAAGGTGGATTGTGTAGCTGCCTGTTCAGACATTTGTCCAATGACACATGAAGCCCTGATTTAACCAACAAGCAAATTTGACAAAAAAAAAAAATCCAAGTGAAAAGATGTTGAATCAATTCTCTTGAGGAAAATTAGGGGGAAAAAATATGTATTTGTGTGATAAAACAGCTGTTCCAATGCAGTGCCTCAGCCTTGAGTGCAGGTGCAGAACGCAATATAGATGCTGAAAGACTGGTTAATGTACAAGCTGACAAACACTAGACACGCTACACGCAGCAAGATTAAAAGCACATGGCAAAGGTTTCAGACCTGAGGGAAAGACTATAAGTCTGATGAAGTCTTGTGAAACATCTTCACAACCAAAGCACACAACAGCTACCTTTAACTTATGGCTCCAAGATAAATCGACGGAGGTCAGCATTCCTGCTCCTTTATTGTTTCTGTTTGTTCTCAATCCTTCACGAGTCGCTCACAGAGAAGAAATAAGTCTGTCATTTTGGAATGTGAACGCTGACGTTCCAAGTCTAATAAAGAAGGCAGGTTAATAATGATAACAATTTGCTTAATCCCACACAGATCAGAATGACTAGTGTGTGTCTTTGCTGCTGCATCAAGCAGAGGTTCTATGAAGGGACCTGGCTGAACACAGGAGCTTGGCTGACTCTCTCTCCGTGCATAGTGCTTCTGGCAGAAGAGTGCGGATAAATCTGCCTCAAGAGATGAGAGAAGGAAAAGTGTTTTAGAAAAGGGAAAGAGCAGAGATGAGCGTTCCCAAAGAGGATGTGAAAGAGAGAGGATGTAAGTCCCGACTATAATATCGCCGTTTCCAATCCGTCACTTAGATGTGTGAAAACCAAAGAGGCCGTGCGAAAGCAAACGCAAGCGCTGCCTCCAACAAACAACAACAGGCTTGTGTGAAATCCCATAGCAAGAGGAAGGACTGCATTAAACCTCTGGTAGGCCACTTCTCTCGGGAAATCTAACAGGAGAGCTTCTGTGTGTGTGTGTGTAAGTGTGTGTTTGCAAGCATGTGGGGGGGGGCAGAAACTAAATATCCTCTGCTCACCGCTCTCTTTTTGCAGGACTCTTCCAAAACAGCAACAGACACACAATTACTTAGGTGACTTAGACTACAAAGAGCAGAAAGGACAATGACGGTGACAAGATGAAGGTCAGAGACAAGGAGAACAGTAAGGGATTAACCTTTAGAGGCTTCAAGTTCGGTTTCCTTTTTTAAGTTAGCATGTTTTCAGATATTTAAATGCAATTTAGCAAGTAATAAAAACTGCTTAAATGTACTTTAAAGTGATACACGTATTCAGCCTCTGGCAGGCTACAGTTAAGAGCACTCATGCTGCCTTTATATCTGCGCAGTAATGAAAAGGTTACAGCGAGCGCCTGGTTTGCTTAGTACAAAGACTGGAAGGGGGTGGGGTGGTCTTTGTCAAATGTTCACTGTCCATTCTGAGCAGTAATCAGGCAAACAGCTGTTCCCTGCCAAGAAAGAGTTCTTGTACAAGAAACCCTTTGTACACTTAAGTATATGCTAACCATCGGTTGGCTGCCTCATGTTTACCACAGTGATATCAGAGTGAGATGGGAATCTGATCTTCACATCAGATTCTCCACCTGGAAAACAATTATGCAAATTTGCCTATTGCAAACTATTGAACCAAAGAATAGTTAACAAGTAAATCAGTTAATCCCATGTATAATATTAATGTTGAACAAGAGTAAAATATTGCTTTCTGTAACCAAAACTCTAAGATCTCTTTGTGCTTTACTTTTACTGTTTTTTTTTAAACTTTGTTCCTCTCATTAACTAAGGTTTTTTATAGAAAGGAAGCTCAGCTGGGTTAACCACAACACTCCAGGCTCTTGCCTTCAAAGGATGCCAGTCCTCCAAAAGGCCGCTTCTTCCACCTTTAGCCAGCCAGAGCCCCCACAGAGCAGCCCCAACCAATCACAGCTACACGGCAGGCTCATTCTGCCTTTGCAGAGTAAAAGCATAAGGTCTGGATTGGACCTATTAAAGCTTCAACAGTGTTAACCTGAATGTTTTTTTTATATATATAAATTTAAGATGTACGTGGCTATTCTGAATGAGTGTGTAATTCATGTTTTTTTAAACTCATTTTGGGAAATTGAACACTCACCATACTGACACTGCATGCCTTTGAAGCCCAGTGGACACTGACATATTTGGTCTCCAGTCTCAGCACATCTCCCACCATTGAAGCACATATTGGCACTGCATACTCCTGGAAGCATCACATAGCATAGCACTGCTGACATATTCATGTTTAGCAGACTTCTGCACATACAGTACATGCATGCCTATTTGACTGCATATTTGTCCAGACCAGTGATGGGCCCTCCACCACAATCCCAGTTTTTCATGTGGCACCTTGGGTAAGTGTTTTAGCCACCCCTGGTCTAGACAATATTTCAGGTTCAGTTATTGTATTAGGTACAGCTTCAGTAATATCAAACGTAGCCCCACCTGTTACATATGTAAGTGAAATGTAATTACTCACTGTTCAGACAGCCCCTCTCGTCAGCCTTCTGAGTCCACCCAGGGCAGCACTTATAGACTGTGTGCAGATCCACGCTGTACATTTGCCTGTAAACTGTGTAGTATGCTGTCCTAAGGAGGGGAGAGTCCCATCATTTTCAGATAATTAAATTATACAGTATTTTGGGCAAACTTGTGAATACAATGTGGACTGCATAATTTTAATGATTTGTAGCACATCATTAAATAAGAAAAATTACACTATGCAAAAGTCTATTGGTGCAATATCGGCAGCATTACTAATCAATATTGTCATTGTGTCTCTTTTAGAGGAGAATGAAACCTCAAACGAAAGGGTATAAACTAACAGAGGTCATTCGTGTTGTGCAAAGATACTGAACCCCGGCCATTATCGGGGAGGTCATCGCTGGCTTCATGGTTATGAGCTTAGGTGTCAGCATACTGTATGCCTGAAATTTGTTTCTCTTGTTAATAAAATGTGAATTTGTTAGTAATGTTTGAAAGTATTTTAAAAGTCTGTACTTACCTCCTCTCATAGCCTATACACCATTTGTGGCTTATGCATCCCTGCTTCCACACCTTCACCATGCGAGTAAAAGCCTGGACGCAGGGTTGACGGCTCCCTAGCATGGACATCTCCTGGTCAGCACAAACATTTGGCCTAGACATGAAAAACACGCAACTTTAAAAAAAATAGCAATTATGATGTTGAATACATAGTGTCTTATTTGTATTTTCTGTTGAGGTGGATTAGCTGACTGGGTTGAGGGATGGACTACAGTGATGTTAATTGCCATGTAAGCCTAGTGCAGATCTGATATCACATTGTACTTAGTTATATACATGTAATACTCATGTTCAGTCGCTTGAATATCAACATGCTGCAGCTTCCTGATTGTTCCAGGAAAATAGCCATAGTTTTGGACAGCCTGCTGTCTTCAGCACCCAGTAAACAGCCTGTAACATTTAATTTGTTACCATGTATATCCATGTATTTGTTGCAGGCATTCATTAATGTGAAAAAGCCTCAAATCTTAAATTGCATAACCCTCTGTTTAAGCAGCCTGCATCTGTTTATGTTGTGAGTGCAGGTAAACTATCCATAGGTGTCCTCGTCCACAAGCCATCTGGCTTCAATATAGAGCAGCCTGAAGTTAATTAGAGGAAGTATTCTGCTTCTCTGGTAATTAGAAACGGTTCCTTCAATCATATCCTCCACAGTCTATTTAAATTCAAAACCCTCAAGTAGAGTCCAAAAAAAGCACATTCCTTTGGAAGTTATTATGCAGATGCCCGTTACAACCGTGCTACACAATCAGAGCACACGCATGCACCAGGGGACCCGAAAGAGAGACTCCTAGTGGGCATTGAAAAGAAAAACACAGAGTGCAGCTGAAGTGAGAATTACAAAAGGTAAAATCAGAAGTTCAGTAAAGCTTGAGCTCAGCATCTGTCTTTTAAAAATCCAGTCTAATGCGTCCTGCTCCTGTCTTATTTTAAAGCGTGAGAACTTTCCCATTCAGCTAATCATTTAAGTGCAAACCGAAAGCAGTGGAAACGGTGTAAATAAAAGCACGTTACTTACATGCCAAGCTGCAGCTCCAAAGATGACGCGATATTCATAGTGCCAAATAATATCACACACAAAATAAAAATATGTGAGAACATAATTTCAGCCAGTTACAACCACGGTGAGAAGTACTCAATCGGCGCAGCCTCTTTCCCACTTAAATGAAGAGCATCCTGACATTTATGAAAGTCCGCCTTTAGACGAGTTTATCCTGCACTGATATCCCTGATATCCCGTTTACTTGTTACGCAGAG
Organism: Apistogramma diplotaenia; assembly: GCA_015052665.1. Classification (NCBI taxonomy): domain Eukaryota; kingdom Metazoa; phylum Chordata; class Actinopteri; order Cichliformes; family Cichlidae; genus Apistogramma; species Apistogramma diplotaenia. Next base: position 16,093 of record VOQJ01031683.1, read on the forward strand.
GGACAACTGTGTCATGTCAAAGGCTGCCTTTGAATGGCTCCGAGGAAAGGCACCACCCACAGTGACTGTGGGGCCATCTCCCCGAACCTCCGGCACAACTCACATGTGCGCTCATGACTAGTATTATATACATTTGAAGGTTTCGATTTTTTTTTTTCTGCCGTCTGCAGTCGGTTTTGGTTCCACTGAGGAAACCTGAAGTGTAAAAGCAACAAATTAAAATAAGTAACAATAAGAAGAAAAAAAAACGATTTACATTATAAGCGTCTAATGTCCAGCCCTGCACTTTTATTTCTGAGCGCATCTAAAATATACATATATATTTATTGCAGGGTATTTAAATAGTAAAGTACTGTTAAGAAGATAATATTGTTGAGACAAATTCGATACATTTGATTATTATTCGCTTGTGCTGTTTGCACCTGAACCCGGAATAGTAAATTTATTTGATTTTTTTTAAAATTTGCTTTTAATTTCAGCGGTTGGTACTAATGACCCAACTTCCTCCAGATCTACGGTACTTCCTGTTTAGAGTACATCCAGAGGAAGAAGCAGGAAGAGAGGAAGGTCCTCTCGCAACACAGAGATGCTTTACAGCTACATTATCTGTAATACTTAAAATACTTGAATCTTAGCCGTGTCTTTCGGACCACAGGTTAATTCCGTTAAGAAATTTCTAAATAAGTTATTCGACTAAATAACAGTCCGTGGCAACATACTACTATACGGTAAGAAACATGGCTAATGCGCTAGCTTGAAATGGCGCTAAGCTGAGGTGTTTTCTGTTAATTTCATTACCCGAAACTAAATTATCCAGCTGAACTGAAAACAATTTCCTCAAATAATGGCAGCTGATACTTTCTGAATGTTGTTATGTGGCTGATGTATTAGATATTTCTTCAGTTATATTATTGGATCACCATTTCTTGACATTTTGTTAGCATTGAGGTCTTTAAAATACACACTGTATAGAGGCAGCAGTTCTTCAGTACTACAATTGATTTTGTTTGCTTTGGGACTATGAGTCTCCTTTTCCGTGCCTCTGGAAAATCAGAAGGCACTGCCTCCATCATATGATAACATCACAAGCCTGTTCTATCTTTAACCTCTCCTTATCGCTCTTAGTACCAAAACTCTTACGTATCACTGTGTCCCCAGAGGAGATATTCTGGTTTCGTGATCTAAGTGCAGGAACTGAAGCCACACACTGCACAACAATAGCTATGCAGGGTGTGGCGAGGGCAGTGTGGCTGAAGGAAAAGAATTTGAGCAGCTTTAAGATATCTGCCTGTTTTCTTTCTTTTTTATTATTTTATTGATCGCTAACAATTAATTCTGTGTTAATGAACAGCCAAATGAACGGAGCAACATTCCCCTCCCCTGCGGCGGAGATAGCCGAAATGAACCGTATCCAGTATGAGCTAGAGTACACAGAGGGGATCAGTCAAAGGATGCGCATCCCAGAGATGCTCAAAGTGGCTTCGACAGCCCACGAGGACCCGACTGTGGGTTCACAAGAGACCCCACACAGTGTTATAATGCAAGTCCCAGAGAGAATAGTGGTTGCTGGTAAGTATAACACATTGTGTGAATGTAGGGTCTGCGTTTTCTGTGCTGCTCAAAGTCCTTTATGTCACACGAATTATGCATATCAAGAGTGGCTCACCAGTTTTTCACAGCCTTCTACAGATAACAGACAACCCCCCCTATCAGTGCTTCAGGACTTTGTCCATCATGCTCCTAGATGCCATTTCATATCAACTTTTTCGCGTTTAAAGTAACACTACAGGCCAACTTGCAATGCAGTCACACTACCTGCAAGATCATTGATTTCTCAAGACGTATCCAGCTGTAAAAGTATTCAATGTTTATGCAAGAATTCAAAGATTCTTTATTGTTATTTGCATGGAATTAAATTTCTGCCCTCAGGTCCCAGTGTTGCCCTTAAAGAAGAATGAACATAAATAAAAAAGTAACAATATTTAATAATAATATTTACACACAGACACACGTATATACATACATCCATACCCATAGACATAACTGAATAAATAGCCAATAAACAATTTGAGATTGAGTAAAGGTAGCGACACTTAGTGCCACAGCAGTGATTTGTGCAATGACAGCAACATGTGTGCACAAGGATTGATAGAGGGAGAACAGTGCAGCTACACAGTTCAACAGTCTTACAGCTTCAGGGATGAAACATCCTCATGCTGGTGGCTCTGCTCTTAATGCTCCTCAGCTCCTTACCTAAGGGGAGTTGAACAAAAAGTATGTGTGTGTGTGTTGAGTCTGTGGGGTCCTTCAGAATGCGGGCGGCACTTTTTCTGCATCTGGTGTTGTAAATGTCCATGGTGGTGAGAAGCCAGACCAGTCTGAAGTGAGGGCAGTTAAGTGTGCTGTGCTCAGACTTCCATATTGTTGAACTTTGACTGCAGCACAGTGACGTGCATTTGTGCAACCACTAGGAACAAAATTGAAATGCTGCAAAGGCCATTGCAACCTAAATTTTTTGGCCATGTGCTCAACCATGTGGTCAGTGCAGCATATACTGTTTTCTGTGACAAGGGCAACACAGGTGGAAATTGTACCGGTCAAGCTTCTGCTAAAAACCACAGCATGGTTGTTCACTCCAGGTGTAATCACTAAGTCATTGTATATTGAGTTTGGATTTAAAAGCACAACACACTGTTAATAAGTTAAGCGAATTAGAAAATGAATGAGTCTCTCAGCCCATTTCATTTGTCAGGAGGCAATGATGACCCCCAGTTCCCCAGGCCCAGGGACTTGGACCTCATCCAGTCAACACCTCTAGAAGCACTATCACTTAAAACTCCCCCTAGAGTCCTCACCCTCAATGAGCGACCTTTGGACTTCCTGGAAGACGATCAGCGGGCAGCTCCAGACAGTGAGGAGGTGGTAAGTGATAAATTAGTAAATTACTTATCACTAAGGACACAGTTCACCCATCGATTAAGATAATGTCCCCAGTGTAACCTATAACCTGAACAGCAGTTGTCAATTCTTTGTAGTTGCGGCCCCAGGGGCGGTTACGGCGGGAGCGATCGGCCAGTGAGAACGCAGCTATGCGTCATAATGCTCAGATGATGCGCAACGATTCTGCGTGAGTATTGGTCCATTATCTTGGTGCCAGCTCCATCTTATGGCCTTTGTGCATGTAAAAGCATGCAGCATCTTTTGTTTGGTTTTAGGCTCACATTGCAAGCCACTGTGTCGAGAGCTTTTGCTGCTGTCGGTGTGGATGCCGAAACCATTTGTTTTCGTTGCTACTTTAATACATTAACATCATGATTTTAATGGTAGATTAAAGTGTTTAATTATTTAAGGATTAGTTGAAGTAAATAAACAATATTGCTGCGTAGTGCATTACAAATTTGAAGACCATGCTTCTGGCTGAGCTACCCAGTAGGATCCAAAGCAATAGAACCACTCAAAGAAACTAGTCAAGCAGCCTGTTTTTAATAGAAAGCGATTCAAATGTGAAGCTTACTCAGATTAGCTTTATTTGTTTGAAAGCCTGGTGTAAACTGCAAGTTATTGGGAACTTTATCGTTTACATAGAAATTATTAAAACTAAAAAATATTGGGGTTTGGTATTTGAGAATATTATTATACAATTTTGGGATTTAAAAACAAACCTTGTCCATGTCCTGATCACTGTCTGCAACACAGAATCCTGGTGCTGTTGATAAGGTCACTTCTCTGGTTTGAATGGTGAACGAGATAATAGTCAGTTAATCGAAGCTAAAATCAGCACTTTTTGCATTTTTGTTTTCTGCTGGATGTGTTACAGCACAGTTTTGTTGGCAGGTTCAGTCTTTGGCTGCTGCTTTTTTATTTTTTTTTTAATTTTCACTCTGTTGCAAATTTTGCACAGTTAGTGGAGGACAGTTTCCTTTCCTTATTACTATCCCTTCCTCCTTCTCTTCTACCCTCTCTTGTCTTGTTCTTCCCTTTTCCCTTTGAATTTTGCTCCTCTTAATGGTGGGCACTGAGCAGTGCGACCCCTTCCCCCCCAGCCATTGCTCACCCATGCCCCCCTCTCACCGAGGCTGAAGAAAACAACCTCTACAGCGCTAGTGGTGTCTTATCTTTCATCCAGTCCACTACACGTCGGGCCTACCAGCACGTCCTGGAGGTCCTGGATGAGAACCCTCGCAGGTGACCTCTCAATCATCTGGTCATTTTTTTTCCTTTAAATTAAAAAAACAAACAAAGCAAAACAGTGGCCTAATAGATATTGTTTGACAAAATTTTCATGAGAAATTGCATATATACCTTTAATTTGATAGGCACCATTTGTTTTGGAATGGGAGAGGGTCATGTGGTACAGGCGATGTAGTCTGAAGCATCTTTTGATCATTTTCTAACCTCTAACAAAATTAATAAAACATGTAATGATCCAAAAGAAAAGTAGAAAAACTTTCTAAGTACCCTGCTTATTAGAAGAATGAGAACTGAAGGCCTCAACTACAACTAACGTCCACAGGTGGAAACCACGGTCGACCGAGTTGAGTTGCACCGGAAGTGTTTGCTTTGTAAGAAAGGAAATGATTCTCTTTAAGGAATTTGTTTTATCATCATTTGAAATATCAGAGGTGCAGTGATGGTGTATTTAATAGTTCCACAGAAAGTGAAGTAAAGCTGACAGCATATTTGACCTCCAGGTTCAACACTTCAGGGGCTACAGTCTGTGCAGAACATATGGATTCATTGCTGAACTTTCTAAGAGGTTTTGCAGGTGTTTGATCTTTTTTTATTGTTTGCCTTTATGAGGAAAGAATACGGTGAAAATTAAAAGATCTTCTAAAAGTTGCTCACAGATGCATATTTTCTGCACCCTTAAAAATGGTATTTTCAAAGCGCTTGTCCACATTTTTAGCCTCCTTTTGAAAACTAAAGTGATAAGTAAGACTGTGTGAAATGAATAGAAATATTAGAAAAACAGAGAGAGTGTAGGTACATTAAAGACATCCAAATTGTGTGCATGGATGCAACATTGTTGGTTTCTCTATATCTCTTTCGCCTTTTTCCCAACTCTGTCTTTCCCCACCCCTTAGCAAACCATCACTGCGAGGGGGGGCGGTTTCGAGCTCCAACCCCCTGCATGATTCCAGGTAACTTCACCTGGCACTTCATTCTGTTCCTCTCTCCTTGTCCTCATCCTTTCCTACTTTGAGTTCTCATTACAGTTCCAAAACAAATCAACACAGCTTCTGTAAAAATGTCTTTTAAAAATGATATTTCTGTTAAACTGTTCAGTGTATCTTAATGTACCATCTAAATCATACACTCTGATGTGACTGGTTATTTTAGGATTCTTAAACAAACTGTTTTCCCTTTGAAGGCTTGCACTGTCCACATACGAAGGCTCTCTGGATGGGACAGGCGATGACATGACTGTGGTCGACGCAACAACACTTCGACGTCAGGTTGGTTCTTAATAATAAATAATGTTTTTTTTCAGTCCTGCGGTGCAAGAGGCCAGACTGAGAAAGCAGCTTTCTGATTCGTCAACAGCTCATCAAGTTGAACCGGAGACTCCAGCATTTGGAAGAAGAGAACAAGGAGCGAACGAAGCGAGAGATGATCCTCTACTCTGTCACCGTGGCTTTCTGGCTCATCAACACCTGGGTGTGGTTGCGACGTTAGAGCCGAGCTGTGTTTCCGCCATCGACACAAGAGGGAGAACACATTATTCTTTATTCTAGGAATTAGCTAATCACTGCACTTACCCCTGTGTGAGGAGATGTTAGCACGTGCAAGGCCTGCTGCACGTAGGCTCAACATTTTTGATTTTGTTTATTTAAGACATGTACAGTTTTATTTTTGTACTCTTATTTCATTCTTTCTGTACCATTTTTCTCGTGTTTTTGTTTTTATTGTCAAATCTTGCTGCCCAATGCTAAGTTGTAAATATCTGTTCATTTCAAGCAGAGCTCATCCTGAGGCACAGTTTAAAGTTCACCAAAAAAAAACAGAAAGAAGCTGTAGTGTGGGGACATGCAGCTCCATGGTGGTAACATGCTGAATACTTATTGCAGAGAGTATAATGTGACTTGGATGGGAAATCTAATAAAGTTTAGTAAAACCATACATGTGTTGTTTTGTATTTTTATTGATATTTGCCATATCCTGCCAAAAAAAAAACCATGTGAAGCACAGCTTTTCCCACCAGTTTTTATTCACACTGCTAACACTTTTTACTCATAAACATTCGCATTTTGCAAACAGTAAGTATTGATGAGTTTATACTCATATTGATCAAATCAGTTCTGGATCTTCTTTTCACAGTATTCTAGCCGACAATCACACGGACACAATGGCTATCACAAATATGCTACACATTAAATTACAGTTTCTTGTTTTCAACAGCTAATATATTTTTTTATTAATCTTCCAAGTTTAATTGAAGCTGCCACTTTTGAGACAAAGACGTTATTCGAGCTCCTCGATCAGGCAGCGTCGTGGAGAGGAGGTTTGGTTTGTTTTGGAGTTTGGCTGGTCAGCGAGGGCATCCTCATCCTCTGGATACACCAGTGATGTAGAACTGTCAGGGACAGACGGCGATTTGTTGCAGGCCCTCATTAAGAACAAAGAGCTTTTATCTGGGTCAAAGGTGAAGACGCTGTCGCTCTGAATCCCAGCTCGTTCTTCTTCAGTGCTGCAGCTTGATATGACTTCTATTTTTGGGTTCAAGGCCTGCTTACAGGAGAGCACTGCTTTAAAGTCTTCTGTGTCCACATCTTCCAAATCAGGCAGGTCATCAATACGCAGAGGGCGAATCGGTGGAAGGTAAATGGTTTCCAGCTGCTCTGCGTCTTCCAGCTCTGTGATCTGTGGTCCAGGACCATGCACTGGGACATTGTCATGTGCTTCTAGATGAGGAGACTGTTTGCTTTTACTCTCTGCCTCATTTCCCTTGAACTGGTTTCCACATGGTTGATTTTCTTCTTGTTTATGGTCTTTCTCTGTCTCTAACGTGTGCCCTAAAGTGCTTCCTTGCCCTTGTGGTGGGCTCTCTGGATTTTCCATTTCTTTCTCTTCTCCCACAGCATGCTTTACCTGCGATTGATCCCGGGCATCTTCATCAAACTGCTCTCTCGGCGGCAGCTGACCGGGCTGCTCTCCCTCCAGATGTTCACTTGTTGGCTGATTTTCATTAGGCCCGTGTGTTGACTGTTTCTCTAAGAACTCTTCATGGGCATCCAGGCTGTCCTGCACAAAGGCTTGTATCTTCTCTCCTTGTGAAGAAGTTAAAATCTGGGTACTGTTTTCCTCGCTAGTAGTTTCTGAACTAAGAGAAGCATCGCTTTCCCCTGAAATGAAACAATTATACTGTATAAAGATCCATTCACATATATTCTTAGTATACACACGGGACGGTAAAAGTTTAAAATTGATTACCTTTCTCCTGTAACTCTCGGAGTCTCCGTCTTTCCTGGGCCTTCTTTCGAATCATTGCCATTCCATCCAAGCTTTCCTGAATTTTCCTCCTCTCTCGGGTATCCCACTGCTCCCTCTCCTGGCGCTCCCCTTCCAGCCCTCCCACTGCCCACGCCTCTGCACACGCCCTGTCTTTGGGGAACACCGGGCGATCATCAAGGAACGTGAGCTTCTTGAGGCGTACAATCATGGTTTTTCTGTAGTTTGGGATTTTTTTCACCACCTCATTTCCGGCTAAATTCAGCACATGCAGTTCTGGCATGGCCTCAAGCACAGGGAGGATCTTGGGATCGTGTAATAGGTTATGAGACAGATCTAACACACTGATGGACAGACACTGACTCAAGTGCTCTATGTCACCAACAGCTTCCAGCTTGTTATGGGAAATCTGCAGAGTACTTAAGTCAGGAAGGCAGGAGATGTTTTCTATGGTATGTATATAGTTGTTAGAGACATTCAAGGTGGAGAGTTTCTTCAGACGTTCGAGGTTCTCCAGCTTGTATATCAGGTTTTGGTGAAGGAACAAGCATCGCAGATCAGTCTGGGCATCCAGGTTCTCAATGCGTTGGAGCCCATTGCTTTGCAGCCAGAGACACCTCAGACCTGTGTACTCCTCTAAGTTCTCAATGATGGAGAAACCTTTGGAATGAAGATACAGTGTGTCATTGAGGCAAGGTGTCATGTACAGTTTGTTCTGCTTACAGTGATCTCTCAGGAATTTTTTGGTCATTCGTGGCCCTGAGTGTTTCTCCTGAACTGAACTTAGTTCTGGTTTTCCAAGGTCTTCTTGAGCTCCAGCGCTGACAGAACTTCTTCGGGTATCTCCACCGTGGATTTCAGTTGCTGCCAACAATTTATCGCCCATCCTGTCTTGATTTGGACCGGAGAGTATGGTCAAAAAATAAATAATCAGCGAGACAGAAGCTGAACTACTTCTTTACGATGTTTTTTTTTTTTTTTTT
>VOQJ01031683.1:26410-36785 GCA_015052665.1 Apistogramma diplotaenia
TTCAAAAAAAAAGCATCAGCAGCAAGGAAGGCAGGCAGGGGGCACGGGGCAGTAATTAATTAACATCTCTAACACGGCAGCGAAAAAAAAAAAAAAAGAATGAAAGCGGGCAAGGATGAGCAGGAATGTCGTTTGTAGACTTAAGGCTTCTCATCGATTGCAGAGTGTGCTGAACTTGACAGGATTAGTTCTTGTTAGGTCCCTTAATATTAGCCTTAATCTTCTAAGAAAAAGTGCTGTAAGATGTGGCCCAGACAGACTGATATTTTTCTGGTAAATATGATGACAGTAGTGATGTAAACGGATCAGCTTTCCCTGGATAATAACATGCAGGTCCTGAAGTCCATTGCGCAAAATATTCTTGTAAATAATACAAATACAATTTGGTTTACTGTGTCTTATGTAATAATGTGTTATTCAACTGTAATAAAAATTGTTTAAAATTGCCCATCCTTACTTTTTGAATGCTTATTTTTCACACATTTCTTCACTCTGTGTTCTTCTGAAAAATTCTTAAATTTAAAATCTCATTGTACAGCTGTATAATGACAATAAAGGCATTCTATTCTATTCTAAAATTAGATTTAATTCATTTGAGTTTCTTAAAGTATCTCATTTTAATTTCCAAATATATATTTACATGGAACACGTAATTGTGCATGATCTTCCCCTTGCTTGAGTCAACATTCACTCTTCTGCAGTACAAAAAAGAGCCTATACGAATTTTACGGCTCCTTTTACACCTGAGGTTTCACATAATAGTGCCGCATTACTTGGAAAAAAATGGACTTAATTAACCTAAGGTCTGGTCTATAGCGGCAGTGCCGCACAGTGGCGCTGGTGTGTTAAAGACAGAATGGTGCCGCTCTTTGCACTGTCGAGACTACAACCAAAGAGATGTCCCGTTAGAAACAAGATAATACTCCTTGCAATCTTTGAGTTGGGCTGTAGTGCTGCAAATTCTTCACACAAATCACCCCGTGCACTCTCTACCTTCACGTACACATTACAATCTAAACTGAAGATAAACGAACATATATGGCCGGTAACTGCAATAATCTACTTTAAAAAAATTCCTGCTGATTCTGTTAAAATGTCTGCAGCACACACCGCGCATGACATCTACGCAGCCTTGTATCACTAATACTAAGTTACCAAAAATTTGATCAAGACGAACAGCCTCTCTCTAAGAATATTTAAGTATCATTGAATATGGTGACTGTAATGGGCTCCAATTTGGCCTTGACCCATAAAGAAGAGCTGTGGCTGTATAACGGGTTTTAAGCGAAGGCGGAAGTAGGTGGCAGTACACTCTTGTCCCGTTAGCGAGCGCCAGATCCATCGTCTGAAAACTCCTTGTTCGAGGAGACGCGAGGCCGCCCTGACAACAGACCCACCTACCAATTCCCTGTCTTCAGTACGAGACGGCAGCCGTTAAAAGAAAAAGAAAGCACAGCCTTTTCTTTTAGTCGTAGCTCGTTAGTTTTCAGTCTCTCCCTGCTTCTATTGAACCCCCGCTGTAGATTCTTTACCATGGCGGCGAGTGCGAAGCGAAAACAGGAGGAGAAACACCTGAAGATGCTGAGAGAAATGACGAGTTTGCCTCCCAACAGAAAGTGCTTTGACTGCGACCAGCGAGGCCCAACCTATGCCAACATGACCGTGGGTTCCTTCGTATGTACCTCCTGCTCTGGCATCCTGTAAGTATTAAGTTGCACAGTGACCTTAGCTTAGACATGGCGCACATGATATTAGTGCGCTTATTCAGCCTAACGGAGCAAACCGAGCCAGTTAGTCAAATAATACCACTGGCTACCATCAGATGGGTAACCAGCGAAAGCGCAGGTAATGTGAGTTTTTGTTTTGACATTGTCTTGCTGTGCCGTGTTGGGCGGGGTGCGTAGATAGAGGTGTCAGGCGAGCGTAGCAACCACCCGAGATGCTAGCTAACTTTAGCATCCAGCGTTAGCAAGTGAACTTATCTGACACTTGCAAGCTAGGTCCACAGATAAGCCAGCTGCTGCTACCAGTTGCGGGTGAGGTTAGGAATCACCACCTTGTAACTGAGCTTTTACGCCCCGTGGAGCCATATGTTTGGTTCATTAACTGCATTTTTGCTGCGAACGTGATGGTCGACACCTGGGCGTGTGAAATACGCGACTGATAAATGTAATATCGGTCATCAGTTGTGTTTAGACCACTCATCTGTTTTGCGTATCTGATGTTTAAGTACTCGTAGTTCGAATTTCAGCTGACAACGCAGTTGAGCAAAAGCCTTTTCGTCTCTGCAGTTTACCTCCTACGACGGCTCTGAAAAGCCTGTGTGCATTTCTTTTGTAGTTTAGTTGTAGCGGGGTGGTTTTTTGACTTAAAGCCTGGCTGTGCAGTTGTGTAACAAGCATCTGTAGTTTGGGATTTGGGATTAGTGGAGCATTTCTTCTTATTCGGGGACACACATCCCACCTCAGCTGTCATATCATTTTGCATGCTGCAAAGATAGCCAGTTTATGTGAAGCTGGCCACATTTAGAAAGAAAGTGTTTTAACGCAGTAATGACAAATCACTGCGTCATTTACTGCAAGTTTTAAAATCAGTTGCGTAGTAAATGGGGCAAAAGGCATGCAACATGGATGAAGTGTTTGCCTTTCACAACCCTGCCAGATATTGCAGTAATCACGCTCAATACTTTGTAGTGTTTGATCATTTGTGTTCTGACATTTAGTGCACACAAAAAACTCACATTAAAGGCTACCCCCCCATTCATCCACCCACCCACCTACCTACAATGTTGCATGTAATCATGCGGCCTCCACCTTTTTATAGAAATCACCTTGTCATTCTCCATTTATGAATGATTATCATAAATGTGGTGCAGTTGAAAGGGAAGGTGTTTACTTCTTAGTACACCCCCACTGATCAGGATTCAGTTAGTGTAATGGATGACTGACATGTTTTTTTTATATTTGTTTGTTCCCCACACACATTGTTTGACACATAGTGCCTTTTGTCTGTGCATCCTGTTTGGGCTGTCTGCACCTTGAAAGTGAAGGTTATTTGTTAGCTTTGCAGAGCATTAGATTAATGCTACATTTGCTGAAGTGGCACCACCCGCCCCTTCATTTCACACCACTAGTGAGGTCTCTGGGGACTCCACTGTATATTTCCCATGTGCTTTGCCCTGTTGCTTTGAATCCTGTAACGTGAGCTAATTGTTAAAATCAGTTCTGGCTGACCCATCATCGCTCATCTCTTGTCTAGATCAGGACAAAGCATGTTCAAGAAAATCTTTGTCGGAATAGAGAGGATGGATGTCTGCTTGATGCATGCAGGAAGCCTGGTGTGATTGTAGGGTCAGGAAGTGGTGCAGCCCCAGTACACTGCTACATCAGCAGCATGTGATGTGCGTCTGTGTAAGCAACAGGAAGTGGCTGTGAAGTCACAGTGGAATTATGAGTACTTAAAATTCATGTTTAGATTTGATAAACTGTTTCAATTACTGGCCTGGCTTATCAAGCCAATTTTCTGAATAACCATGGCATTTTCTTTATTTCGTCCAAGTAAACCGAAGCAAACCCACTCAGCATTACAGGTGACATTGCTGAGACAACCCTTTCTTCCCTTTACCCTCAGTACTTTACACTGTTGACTTTCTTTGGGGTGATGGCAAGTTCACAACTGCCTACCTCTTAATAACCCCCACTCCCCACCCCCCCTCAATCATTGTGGTTGTTTAATGGGTGGAGTTGGAATTTGCTAAGTAAACACATTCCTCGTGATGGTGGAGCCTTTCCCAGGAGGAACACCATTCACTGTTTTTTTTTTTTCTTCTGAAGATTTGCTCATGACAGGAAATAACCCCACTTGACCTGCATGTTCCTGAGTAACCAGAGGTGGAAAGGTGTCATTGACACCAAATATCACGATGCATGACCTGATCAATGGCTAGTTACCAGAAATGACTTTTCAATACCCCTGACATTTGATTTCTGAAAAATAATGTGGCATCTTTGCAGCAGTGGTGACTAAATGATATAATGGAGTTTGACATAAAGGCTAATCAAAAAGTGATCCATGAACTAAGAATTGATATATTCTGTTTTATAAGGCATTAAACTATGAATTTACTATTTATAGTGATCTAAAGCAGTGAAATGAAGCTTTCTTTTTTTTTTGTACACTTTCCGCTCTTTTGAGACTTGGTGCTGCCAGTTTCTCTCGCCCTGGGGCTCTTGCAGTATGCAAATGAGCTGAGTTTTCCTCTCTGAACTGGTGCAGTAGGGACTAGTTCATGATTATTTTACTGTGCAATATGTGGTACTGTTCTCTGACACATTGTGACACTCAGAACTTATGATATATAAAAGGGGACTTTAGTGCTGCAATTTGTTTCTCCACAAAATATAAACTTATGGTAAATATAAAAAAATGATACAGTTGACAAAAATTACATTTCCAGTATTAGAACTCCTCATTGGGACCACTCTGCTAAGATGCTGATATAATATTTAGACCTCAAGGGCTGTGGCAACCTCTCCCTCTATCTGACCTAGTTTAATCTTTGTAAGACAAGAATTTGATTAGTTATCTTCCTCAGTGTGCTTGAGGGGACTGATTCTAACACATTATCACTTGCTTGTTCTTGCTTTTCATACATTTTTAACTGTTTGCAAACAGAACTGTGTAGTAAGAAAACTGCCCACACTGCCCTTAACAATCCGGGACAAGGTTTACTTAAATTATTTTCAGCCTCATGACTCTTTCGTGTGCACACAGGCTTTTTAAACGTGCTCTTTCCTTGCACGAGTTTCATAACTTTATACATTTTGTGGCTTAACTGGGGAAGCTGTATGACCCTCTCATACATTTGTAATTACTTGACAAAAGGGCTTATACACAAGCAGCTGCCGTTAAGGAGGCATTAGAGATCCAAGCTGAGACTCAGATACATGCGTACTGTGCCTGCGCACGCCTTACAACCCCTCATCATACTAGTCAAGCAAACTGGACTTCGGGGGTGGAGTGTGCTTTGGTACAGTTCAGATAATGCTCTAAGAATGCTCTAAGAAACATTTTGGGGACGCTGCATATGTTTGAGGTGCATCTTCTTTTGTAAATGGAAGATTGCATACAGGAATAGCAGCGATCGAACATCCTGAAAGAAGCATCAGAAGGTTGGAGAGACAGATCACCACTTCCAGTAAGAGCTATTTAATCACAGGGATTCAAATAAAACAGTGGGAAGGATTGTGAGTTAGGTCATGGATCGTGATTCTACCCTCCAAAATTGTGCTTTTGCACTTTTGGCCACATCACCCACTCCTATTCATGATATAGGTGTGTACTTGCGGAAAAATGAAAGCTGAGTTTGAAGATGGGAAAAATTTGACCCACGAGTGCCAAGTACAAATGTAGTAGTAGTAGTAGTAGTATGCTTTTGAAATGCAGGAATATTTTCATAAATGTTGTAACTGTTTTTTCAGGTGACCATTGTAGTTTTTTTTTAAGCTCTTTTGTTGCATGATTTTTTTTTTGTTTGTTTCATGTAACAGAGCAGATAATTTATCAGCATGAGAGGACTAGCTGATGACGTAGGTCTGCTGTGATTGGTCCATTTATATTTGTTGGTCTAACACAAAAAAGCACGGTAGCTGATTTAAAAAAAAAACAGTGTAAGTGCTAGTTAAACATTAGTCATGCAAACAGCAGCTCCCAGCATTTATGTGGAAAAAAACCGACTGACGCTCAGAGAAATGACGAAGAAATGAGTGAAGTCCAGGCTTTGCCTGAACGTGCAATCGACTGATTATTGCAACACACAGACGACACACATCCGTGCTATCAGTTTCCCTCAACCCTTAACACAGACAATTCCATGTAGTCCATTCCACATTTGAATTATTTCGTTTAGCAGTTCTCAAATAGACTGCAGCCTTCGATTGTTTTAGTAATCAAGTATTATATCAATAATTCCATAGAGTCATGGGATAAGAAATTCATTTTTTCTTATGAACAAGCAATAAAAAGTATTCAAATGAGAAAAAAACAGAGGTCTTTTAAAATGAACTGCTCACTGCTCATTTTAGAAATTGAAATGGCAGTTTTTAACATTCAACTGCATAAATCTGTCAGAAAACAAAACCGCTCAATACATTTATGTCTCATATTAAAATTGTATGGGGGGGGTTCCTAAATGTAAAAATACATAATTAAACACAAGTAGGTATAAAATAAGGTAATACTGTACATGAAACTTAAACTAAGCCATAAAAGAACCTTTACGCTGTCTTCTTGGAAGGCTTTCTGACATTAAGAGGAAGCAAAAAGAGTTCTGACGGTTTTGCCTCCTGGATGAGGTAGATTTGGTCTGCATGTGTGGGTTTGAGTGTGTAGTTGTAAGCTCTTAAAGGAGCACGAAGAAAAGCGAACATATCAGCATTCTCAGAACTGAGGTTTGTTCTTCGCTTTGATGCAATGGCTCAACGTTTCTTGCTGCAGAAATGGACATTCTGATGGTGTTTAATTCATATAGTCATTATTTATATTTATATTAATCTAAATCTGCAAAGTAATGTTACTAAAGCCTTGAAATAAATCTGGTCTCGTGCACCCCATACCCTCCCTTTACACTCACCCCTGCTTGCTGCCATATAAAGCGTGACTGCTGCCGTCAAACTTCAGCATGCGGCCTGATTTAAACATGATATCAGACTGAGTTTACAGTTCATCTGCATTTTCTAACTTCATTAACTTTACTGTAGATTTTTGGTGTGTCAAACAGCGGTGGACGGGAGCAGCTGCAAAGTTCTCCCGTCTTCATGTTGGAGCTTGTTGATCAGGTGGTTTGATGAAGGACTCCCTCCAGATTTTTCTCAGTAAAGGTTTGAATGGTGTTACAGGAGCAAGCACTGCTGTTTCGGATGCTAGAAAAAGGGTTTTTGATTCGTTCCACTTAAGCTCGCATCTCGATTATGGCGGCTCCACCTCCCTGCTCTTCGCCCTGCGTATGTTGACAGACTCCACGTTGATCTATGACGGCATCATCTTCAGTGTTGCTGATGTGTTTATCAGTTTTGTTAAGAAAACTGGGGTGTGCCTGAGCTTAATGTTGTAATACACACCGGCTCCTAGATATGCTTTTATTGCAGGTCTGTTTATATTCGCAAATGTGGGTGAAATGCTCGCGCTTACACGGTGACACCTGAGAGCTGCAGAGTTTAAACGAAGCATCAAAGCGTTGAGTATTTTAATTTTTATAATTGAGTTATTTGATTTACTGAATGAATCGCTGTAGTCCTTTTCTCAAATGTGAAATGACAGCTCTTTGTGTGATCACATACAGCACACGAATTGGTTGAACTGTAGTTTCTTTATGTCAGAGATAGCAGTGTATGCCTTTTAAAAAACAAAAGAATAACTTGGAGATGTGTTGAGAAAAAGGTTAGATGAAAATTAGTTCTCTAAGAGGTAACAGGAGTGAATAATTTAGCAGGCTTGTCTAGAATTTCAGTGCCTTCAGGACCTGACTCCTCTGTGTATAACATTGTTTGTAAAGAAACTGGATCTCAGTTCCTAGAAAGCGGTCGATGACTTTCTCAGAAAAATGAGTGAAAGGAAGTACAGCTGTACACTACATGAAATTGAACAATAAGCATTCAGCGAGTGTTTTTGTTTTGGTTGTCATCTGGCGTTTAAATGCAAAAATGCTTTCAGGGACAGGAACTCAAAGTGCACATCAAACTGCACAGGCTATGAGCAGAAGAGCTTCTCAGGTTATACAGATATTCAGGTTATAACTTCTGTGCAGTACAAAACTTTGCTTGTCATTCAGATGCAGGGAAAAAGGTACAAAAATGTAAATTCTCTGTCTCAGTGGATTTGAAACATTAATAAAAATCTTGCACATGATAAAGCAGGAGTTGACAGATATTACAAAACTTAAATTCTGTGTTGTTTGTTGTATATTATGCTCAATGATAAGAGGGACTTTGTTTTAAATGCCTATTCCTAAAAGTGAATGTCGCATCATTGTGTCTCTGCCTCATGTAACATGTGAATGCTTCCTTTTACACATCTGTGTTGTGGCTGAAAAAATCTACCACCCATGCTGATGGACAAATGCTGCTGTTGTGCTCCTAACATGCTGGTGGCTGCGAAGGAAAAATGAAGGGAAAGATGCCTTTGGCCACAGTTGGCACAGTGTACTAGCTATGTTAATTATTTGATTCTATTCACTGCTCGCTACTTTAAATGATTTTAAAGGGGATAAAGTTACTGTGTAGGTTCTTGTCTTATATCTTTGCTTGTTTAGTGGCTGAAGTTTCTTTCCCAAGACTGATTATACTGACTAACAGCTAATGTTGTGATGTTTGCTGTGTTCAGTACTCTGGACACAGCAAAAAATGCTAAATATTCTCTGGTCACCTTCTCACAAAAATAGGTGTTGACCTTGGAGCCAGCCTTAGTTTTCAGGTGCAGGTGATTCCAGGAAAAAGTACTTAGACAATCGGGCCTGGAGCTCAATAATACGCTAATGATTGCTCTTTTCAACAGTTACAGTTACCAGGCATTTTTAATTTGGGCCATTGTGGCATAAAGTCTGTGACCTTCTGAGGAAAATGAGCCAAGCTTGTGTGGGCTAATGGAAGTTTCTATATTAAGGAAGATTGCTCATTCTTTTAATATATTGACAATGTCAGTTTAGTCAGTGTAAGTTAGGAGAGTTTCCCTTTGGTTGTTTTACTGCTTTTCTTGTTTTGTTAGTATGTCTTTTTGTCATTATCCATCCATCCGTCCGTTCTCTTCCGCTTATGCCTCTTTTAATTCCCTCTATAATCGTGTCTTCCTGTCCTCAGTTACACACACCAGCAGCCATTCAGCTTTCCGCTAATTAAATGGTCCCATCCTGAGAGGTGGGCTCTGGAGTGTGTCCATATGAGGTTTTCGTGTATGCCGGCTTCAGATTAAATTGACCCTTGTTTCTATTTTTCCATAGACGAGGACTGAATCCACCCCACAGAGTCAAGTCCATCTCCATGACAACCTTCACGCAACAGGAAATCGAGTTCTTACAGAAACATGGCAATGAGGTAGGAATGGTGACTCTCCCCTGTCATGCAACAAAGTTATATATTAAGCCTGTGGTTAACTTTCCCATTACTTTGGTAGCTTTTCTCTACTGGCTACTTATTTAGTTTAGCTGCTGGCTGAGCCACTGTTTGTCTTGTTGTCTGTTCAGTATTTATTGTTTGCTGGCATAACGTCAGCCTCTAAAAATCTAGAAGAGTGAAATTCATGCTTTCATTTTTGTGTTTAAGTTCTCCATAGCATGTAGCTATATCATAGCAATGAGGCCCTTTAGGCACTCTGGAAATTAATTTGGAATATAATTTTACTGCTGTAGAAAGTGGGCCAAGTATTATAAATATAAATAATGTGAGGGCGGTTCCCCCTTCAGGTACTGTTAGGAAACTGTAAATATAGACGGGCATTTATTTAACACTTTGTCCAGTGTTTTAGGAATATACAAGCAAAGTGATGTAGCCACCTTTTGTTTTGTTGTTTATTTGTTGCTTATAACACCAAACAATAATTTTTATAATACAATAGATTATAAAGTGTACACTGCTTTCCCACCACAAAAATTGTTGTAAGACATTTTCTCAGTTGGATGCAGACCCAACTTTATACTATTGTGACACACTTTTGAGTGGACAGGGCGAGATGATGACATGTATTTACTTATGAGATGTGTAAACAATCAAACAGCTGTGCTGTGCAAAATGCCAAAGCGCAAGAGACATTTCTGGTAAGCAGAGTATGAAATAGTGCAGTGCCACCCGGGAAGGACAGCCTATTAAAAGATGTAGCAAAGTGGCATGGAAGCAGGCATGAAGGAGACTCAAGGTTGGAGCTGATGCATATGTCCTTGAAGGCTGCTGTATAAGTGCTGCCTGTAAGTTGTTGCTTTTCTCTTTTCATAGAGAGCTCTTGACAAAACAAGGTGCACATATTCTCAGTGTATGTGCTTGTGCTGGGAGGCATCAGGTTGCATTAGTTTCATGTTTGTATCAGTTTCATGGTATATAACTTTTTTAAATGTATGTGATTAGGTATGTTTTTGTGTGGTGCTGCTTTATTAGAGGTTCCTAGTGACTTACTATATTCTACTGTTGGGTTAGTTGAATTTCCACTTTTTGTTACCATTTTTATTGTCATACTGTCATACAGTATACTGCCATTTACACTGTGTGCAGAATTATTAGGCAACCTAATAAAAGACAAATATATACCCATCTCACTAGTTTATTTTCACCAGGTAAACCAATATAACAACACAAAATGTAGAAATAAACACTTCTGACATTCAAAATCAAAA